>JAFEMH010006418.1:0-124506 GCA_022495995.1 Adenophora triphylla var. japonica
TCTTAAAGCGGCGGTTTTGGTGCCATGTTTGGAGGACTTTAGATAAATCTTACAGCGGCGGTTGGTGCCACGGGAGGACTTTGAATCTTCTTGGCGGCCCGGTTGGTGCCGCAGCTGGAGAGACTTTAGATAAATCTTACAGCGGCGGATTTGGTGCGCGCGCGGGAGGACTTTGAATCGTCTTACGGCGGCGGTTGGTGCCACGCGATGACTTTGAATCGTCTTGCGGCGGTTGGTGCCACGAGGACTTTGAGTCGTGTACGGCGGCGGTTGGTGCCACGCGGAGGACTTTGAATCGTCTTACGGCGGCGGTTGGTGCCGCGGCTGGAGGACTTTGAATCGTCTTACGGCGGCGGTGGTGGGCGTGGGCGCTTGAGACTTTAGAATCGTCTTGGAGTTGTGGTGCTCGTGCTTTGTAGGCTTGGGGAGAAGGTTGGACTTACGATGAGCTGTAGGTGTTCATCCGTTGGGGGACTATCGTGGCCTTATAGGGGCTTGCAAGGATTCCCTTTTTGACTTGGCTGGGGAAGGAGCTCGGGCTTACTTTGATGGCGGTGCTTCATCTATGGCAGGGATATGTGGCCTTGTAGGGGCTTTCCCTGCTTTGGGGAAAGTGTCTTCGGACTGTTTTGAGGGCCGGTGCGTTGGCAAAGCGTTTTGGGAGGCGTCTCGTGCCTTGATATTCGTCTTGGGAGGTGTTGGCTCCATTCTTGAATTGTAGTCCGGGCGTTTTGGAGGGGCGTCTCGTGCCTTGATATTCGTCTTTGGGAGGTGTTGGCTCCTTCTTGAATTGCCGTTGAGTCGGGCGTTTTGGAGGCGTCTCGTGCCTTGATATTAAATGTAGGAGGTGTTGGCTCCTTGCTTGGTGCCGTCGGGCGTTTTGGAAGCGTCTCGTGCCTTGATATTAATCTTTGGAGGGGAGTGTTGGCTCCGGTTCTTGAATTGCCGTCGGGCATTTTGGAGCGTCTCGTGCCTTGATAATTAAATGCTTCCAGGAGGTGTTGGCTCCTTCTTGAGATGCAGCAGATTAGTGGCGAGACCGGTCTTACGTTGACGGCGGTTCTTGGTGCCGTTGAAGTGGGCGAGGTTCGGGCTTACAAGCATTGCCAGGTGGTTGAATTGCCGTTGGGTGGGCGAGGACCGGTCTTACGTTGACGGTCGGGGATTGAAGTGCCGTTGGGTGGGCGAGGCCCAGGATCTTGCGTTGGCCAGTAGGGATTTGAATTCTTGGCCGTTGGAGTGGGCGAGAACCGGTCTTACGTTGGCCAGTAGGGGATGGAATTGCCGTTGGGTGGGGGCGAGGATCGGGCTTACGGCGGCTAGGTGCTTGCGTTGCGTTGGAGTGGCGAGGTTACGGGGCTTGGACTCATTGCCGGTGGTTAGGCGTTGAAGGTTAGGGACCATTGCCTTGCCGTTCTTTGAGAAAAAGGCCTTGGGGCAGCGAGGGCAAAGATTATAAGGGCGGGGAAATTTGGCCAGCCCTTCCACAGAGGTCCGTACGGACCAACCTTTGAGGTCGTACGGACCATTTGATTCCCGAGTTTTGACCGGGTTTAAAGCGAGGCTTTCCACTTCTATTCTTCCGATGCGTGAAGCTGAGAGAGAGAGAGAGAGAAAAACCTCCATTGTTAACCAAAATCCTCCATTTTTGCTTTGAATCGCTTGCAATGGCGGAAGGATCACCGAAGGAATCGAAGTAAACCCAGCCTTGTTCAAGAAGTGGTCGAGCAACGGATGGAGCTTCAAAGAAATTGGATCTCGTTTGTTCACATCTTCGAAGAATCAGGATGTCTTGTATCCCGAATCAGGAGGGTGCACGATCGTCGTTCACAAGGAACGTCGGGGGAGGAGTAAGAAATCCGTTCCGTTTTGATTCCTGCTCAATGAATTTTTTGAATGCTAGAGAACTGGAGTTTTAGTTTTTTCGCATTTTTGAATTTTTGTTATTTTTTTATGCCTTTTGTGAAATTCTTGATGAATTGTTTAAAATGGACATGTAAAAATTGTGGGTATGTGTATTTTGTGCGAGAAATGTGTAGATTAAGCTTTTATTTGTGAAAATAAAGTGCCTCTCTAATGAAATGCATGCTTTGGTGTTTTTGTACCTAATGCTATTTATGTATGTACATTATGAGAAAAAGTTTGTCGTGTAGTGACAAATTTTGTGAAAAAAAAATGTGACATGTGCCGTATTTTTGTGTGGGTTTTGTACGAAAGTGTGTGCCGTGTAGGGACGGATTTTTGAAAATGTGTTATGCGGTGTGTGCCGTGTTTTTGGGTGAGCGGACTTTGTGGGGAAAATATGTGCCACCAATATATCTGTGTGCGTGTTTCGTGACGGTTTATATGTGCCTTTGCCGTGTTGGGACGG
Organism: Adenophora triphylla var. japonica; assembly: GCA_022495995.1. NCBI lineage: Eukaryota > Viridiplantae > Streptophyta > Magnoliopsida > Asterales > Campanulaceae > Adenophora > Adenophora triphylla. Next base: position 2,372 of record JAFEMH010006418.1, read on the forward strand.
ACTTTTTGAAAATGTGTCGTGTAGTGCTTGATCCCCCTTTTTTTTGAGAAGAAAATATATACAGTGTGTCACGTGTTTGTAATGAAGATTTGCATGGGAAAAATTATATATATAATGTATGTACCAAAGTATATAGCATGTGCGTGTTTGAGCGGGAATTATGTGCAATATGTGTGTAGTGTTTGTGTGAGAATTATAACTGAAAATTATGTATAATACATGTCAAAAAGTATATTGCAATGCAATGTAGTGTTTGTGACAGGGATATATGTGAAAATTGTATGTAGAAAATATATGTACGCAATGATGTGCATAGTGTTTTGTGACGGGTTGTATATGAAAAGTATATGTGCAATTTTAAGTGGCTTTAGTGTTGGGGCGGACTTATATGTGCCTTTTATATTCTTACATATTAGAAATGCTTGCCCCGATTGGCGTACCTTTCACTGTGATTTACCTGCAGGGATGCAGGGGCTTATGGCAGGAAGGCAGAGGATGAAGGCTCGGGGGATCGGCTCAAGGCATTGTTGGCTGTGACGACGGATACTGATATTTCCGTGAGCCACGGTAAGCCGAGTCCCGGAGGCGGGTCTATGCTTCAGCTTTGCACAGGGGTGTTTGTAGAGAACACGTGCTGGGGTTTCGACAGCGAGGAAGAACAAGAGCGTCTTCCTTAGCCTTTGCGAGTATTGGTGGGATACCACCCACACCTTCAATCTGAGTTAGGGGAGAGGTGACGGTGGCCAGCCAGCCAGACTTTCTTTGCGATATTCTTAGGGCTTTTCCTTGAAGGAGGGCCGGTACGGTGAAGAAGATAATGATCTCCGATGTTGTGTTGTACCAGAAGCTGCTTTGGGCTTTGAGCCTCGTCCTCGCGGGGGCACAGGGATGCTTTATAGCGACGTGGAGGCGAAGATCACGCGGCCGGTATTGGGGCCTATGTTCAGGGTACCGGCCCGGGTGTGAACGCCGGAGCGAGTAGCGCCGCTCCTTTTTGTGGTATGCACTTGTCAGAGACTTTGTTCTCGAACCACGCGACCCCGCGGCTCCGCTGCTACACTGCATTTGGAGAAGCTTGATTGATCTGGATAAGAGTTTTGCTTGACATTGCTTGGCAGCGGAGGCGCAGCCTTAGCGAGCTCTACTTCTCTTTGGGCCAGGGGTTTTAAGCAAAGGGAGTAGCAGTAGCCGGATTCATTGGCTGTTTGACTTTGCTTTGGAGGTATGAGTTTTATTGCCTTTGTTTTTGATTTACTTGCAACCTTTGTCGTTTCTCCCGTTTTTCTTTTGCTTATTTGAGCTGAGTTTTACTGTTTTTATCGCGAGGTGTGGTTCTATGAGGTTTTCGGTGTCTTCTGAGTGGGATAGAGATCAGGGTACATTGCTTTGCGTACCACTGCTCATCTTTGGTACAGGCTCGTACGTGGCGAGGAAGAGGAGAGACCTGACGGAAGGGAAGCTACACATCGCCTACTGGGGATGTGCGGGAGAGGCGTGCGGAGAGGGAGTAGCCGGAGGGATTCGTTTTTGTTCCCAGTGGGCTCGGTATAGAGGGTGAATGAGATTCGAGGAGCTCCCAGGAGTGGACAATGCGCGTGCGAGAAGATGCTTTGCGGGGCTTGACACCTCATGCCGATGTCATGTACCTGGGGGAGCGGGTCTTACGGCATGGCCGTGTAGCTTCCCGTAACTCAGAAAGGGACCCTCCACTTTGGGATGCTTGATTCCGGGACATGGATGTGCTTGATTTTGAGAAGGTACCTTGGCGGTGTGGGCGCAGGAGTTCATCTTGTATGGAGAGGAGTACGGGGCCTTCGTGAGGAGGAAGGCGGGGACGCCGCAGTGCGGCGAGGAGAGAGAGGCGCCGCGGGCTCCCGAGAGGTTCCGATGCGGGCGGATTTCACGTATGTCGAGGGGACGGATCGAGGAGGAGGGTGTACATGCCGTTCTGGCGAGCTCCTGCGCATACGAGTGGATCGATAGATCGGTGAGTGTGCTTGACTCTTTTCCATCTTGGCATCTTTTACGTATTTTTCTCTTTTTGTTGTTGAGTATAAGCGTATTCTGTGAGCGTTTCCTTGGGCTCAGCTTGTTGGTGCCGAGTCCGGGGAGAGCCTATGATATGCTTGACTCGCCGTTATGTGGCGATGAGGTCGTTTGCGAAGAAGATGGCGTCGAAGATATCTTGCCGGTCTTCGCGACGCGTGCCGGCGTACGAGCTTTATGCCTTCGAGGCATTGCAGTAGACGTTCCTCACTTAGAGCTGAGCCGGAGCCGCGACGGGAGGGACCTTCGAGGCGGCATAGCATGGATGCGGGGCGTCTTCGGGAGCTCGAGCGGCGGCCCTTTTGTCAGTTCTTCCCTCCTCGGGATGCGCGGGGCGAGGTCCGTCAGAGCCTTCTTTCTTTGATCCTTTCGCGGATTTGATCCTTGATTACTTTAGTGGCGGCCTCCGAAGGCTCGGTACTACGATGACGAGGATGTGGCGGGCGAGATTCACGGGGATGCCCGACTTCTCTGGAGGACCTCGGCGAGATGATGATCTTTGAAGAGTCGGATTAGGGTCCATTTGCTTTCCCTCTTTCCATATCTTCTCCCTTTTTTTTTGTTTAGCAACAGACATTTGATATTCCTGTAATAAAACACTCATATTTGCACGGCAAACAGCCTTTTATTTTAAGATGTAATGTCATTTTTGTGATTCTAGGTTGTCCTAGAAATGGTTGCTATTATTATTTTTATTTTGTGCATGCCACGTGGTGAGAGTGCGTTTGTGGGTAGTGTATGTTTGCGGGAATGGCTTTGGCCGATGTTTGGGCGAGTTTGGAGCAAGGTCTGCGAGGACGGTGGTTGTTATGCTTGTTTCTTTGGGAAATGGGTTCTTTTGCAAGGAGGTCAGTACGGACATACTTAGCATGCAAAGAGGTCGTACGGACCAACCTTGCTTTAGAGGAAGGACATAAATGCTTTCCGGTTAGTGTGGTTCTTCCCATTTCCCCATTTGCATGGCCATTTTCGAGCTTTCTTCCCCATTTTCTCTAGGAACCTCCATTTTTGCCATGGATTCTTCGTACGTCCTAGAATTTTGCCGAGGCTTTCGCGGGAGAGGCAAGCACACTTCCTTGAGCGGTTGAAAACGTGGATGCGGCGCCGTATGAGGCATCGGAAGACGGGCTTTCGAGTAAGGTTTCGTCTTTGCTCGATTTGGTCTTTTAAGGAGTTGGTTCTGATTGGGATTTGTTGCGGGCTGCCGCGGGGGGAGTTACGGGATGTTAGGAGAGCATGTGTCTTGTTTCTCCTACTGTGAAATGGTGCCCACTTTTGAGGATTTTCGGGCTTTGATGGGAGGGCCGGAGGTGGAGGCCATCTCGCTTCCTTTGATTGGTGGTCTTTGCGGTGAGCGTGAAGCTTGCGGGCTTTCTTCGTACTTCGTTGGAAGAAGTGCGGGGCATGATCCTTGATTCGGGTCATATCGACATTTACGAGCTGCCGGAGCGGTTCGCGGTTGATGATGAGAGTGATGTCTCTTGGGACGCATTTGCCTTGTGCGTGATGGCGACAGCTTTTCTGGTCGGCTCCTTGGCATTTGTGATGGCGCTTTGCTAGATGTGGTAGAGCACGCTGCGAGGCTGGAGAGGATATTGTCCCGTTGGTCTTTGGGAGACTCTTCGTGGTATCGGCCGTCACAGCGGCGGGGATCGTTTTATGAGAGGAAGCCCGCTTTGCTCACCTTGTGGCTGCGAGAGAGACTTGAGGCCATGCCGAGGCTCAGACGTCGTTTAGCCGTGGTCATTTGCTCGGCGACCTCTTGTGTTGGATATGGATCGGTCACTTTGGGAGAGATGGATGGCTTACGGCTTGGTACGCATCGGATCCATTTGGTGGGTTCCTTGGCTGGAGGATTGAGACTAGGAGGGATCTTGCGGGAAGGGTCCTACGTTGTCGAGTTCCCGAGGTTTGTCTTGGTCACTCCTTCTATATTCCGTCGCTTGTTTCCGGCGGTTTGGGATGAAGCGAGCACTTTGTTGGGTGGGATGACCTTGCTCTTTGCGGAGGTAGTTCCTCTTTGTATGGCGGCTCCGGGTGCCTTCTTGTATTTTACGAGGGTATGGAAGTATTCCGCTTTCCCTCTGTGGTACTCCTTAGACGTCGGGGAGCGTCGTATTGACGACTCGTTACCTGGCACAGTATGAGCGGCGTGTTGGCGATCCCAAGTGGCTTTGGAAAGCGAGGCGTGTAGCGATTGCAGGACCGGTTGCCGTAGTAGCTATTGCCTTAGGAGTGCGGCTGAGTCGACCCTTTGGATGTGACGGGGAGACACTTTGTTTGACTACGAGACTAGGGTTGGCCAGCGACGGGGAGAGGTCCTCTTTTACGGACTCGCGGGGAGGAGATCGAGCCGAAGCACGGGCGAATGAAGCCACTGAGAGCTGTTGGATTGTTTGACTCTACGGGGAGGACCCACGATCTCGGGTGAGACGCGAGTTGGTTCACGTGGAGCGAAAGAAGACTCGCCGGGGACGAGGGAAGAAAGGAAAGAATGGCGAGGACAAGCGCGAGATGGCGCGGAATGACCTCCCTAGGTATCCATTCATTGCATTGCAAACACATTATTAGTTAAATGTATTAAATTTGTCTTTTAGCATGTTGTGAACTTGAGAGTAGACCGTGCTTGAACTCATCAAGAAATGTTGTAACCGTTAGTGATTTGTGATTTACTTTTAAAGCTTTGTCGAGGCGCAAGATCTCTTGTTTGCCTTTGCTTCTGTTGTGCACTTTGTCGGCGTCCATCCTTGGACTTTTACATTTGCATTTGCGGACTTGAAGCGATGCAGGCCATGACGGCAATCCCTTTTGCTTAGGCTTTGTGCTTGGGCGAGAGGTTGAATGCTCCTTGACAAGTCGTTTTGACGGTCTTTTCCACTGCTTCCTTGCCTCTTGTTGGCGTCGGGCTCTTGACCTCTTTTTTGCGGCTTACGCGAGCTTCTTTTTTATTTTTTTTGTGAGCCCTTGCTTGAGCTCTCTTTTTTTATTTTTTTGTGAGCCCTTGCTCGAGCTCTCTCTTTTTTTTTTTTGAAGCGCGTGAGGCGAAGACAAGCCACTGGCAGAAGCAGACATGAGTCGGTCGTTTGATCTTTGAGTGACCCTCGGATGTCCTTTGATGTTGCCGCCGTCGTTTGACTTGGTCAAGGTGGCTGGCAGGCGTGTTCTTGAAAAGTGCGTAGCTTGATGGAGGTCTTGATTGACATTCAAACTTTTGACTTTTTTGTGTATTTTTAGACCGGACCAATTAAGGTTGCCTACGTTCCCCGGACTAGAGGGCTCAGTGCAACGTAGTTGACACTACGTAGAGTGCGAGATGCACGAGTTGTTCTTCTTTAGGCGAAGTATCTGCGAAGTTTGCTTAGTTATTTGGATTCATGAAGGGATTGCCGTCTAGGTGCATCGGCTTCAGTGGCGCCTCGGAGAAGATCTTTTGAACCACGAAAGGGCCGATCCATGTGGGTTCCCATTTTCCCGGTGGGTTGGTTCGAGTGGGAGGCTTTTCTTTGAGTACAAGGTTCGCCTTCACTGATGTCTCGGGATTTGACTTTCTTGTCAAAGCTCTAGCCATCTGCTTTGATAGGCTCGGAGCGTGTTCCATGGCCTTTAGTCGTCGCTCGTCTAGCGAGCCAATTACGTCGTGTCGGCTTCGGAGCCATTCAACTTCGTTGATGTCATTTTCAGCGGCGCTCGGGTGAGGGAATTTCCGGCTCGATGGGAAGGGCTTCCATCCGTATGTCGGGGCAAATGGGGTTTCTCCCGTGGCATTACGGCCCGATGTGCGGTAGCCCCCAAAGTGCAAGGTGCGGCTTCTCGGGCCAATCTCGTCCTCGGGTGGTCATTTTCGGATGATCCGTTCGAGGGTTTTGTTTCTTTGCTTCCACGGCGCCGTTTGTTTGTGGCCGGTAGGGAGAAGATTTGTGGCGTGTGATCTTGAATTCAGCCGGTGCATCTGTCGAATTCCCCTCGAAGTGTGAACCATTGTCGATATGACCTCATTTGGGATGCCGTATCGGCGGATGATGTTTTCCTTGAGGAAATGCGCGACCTTCTTGGAGGTGAGTACCTTGTAGGACTTGGCTTCGACCCATTTGGTGAAGTAGTCGATGGCTACTAAGATGAACTTCGTGGCCAGATTCTTTGCTGGCGGAGCAATTTTCCCGATGACGTCAATTCCCCAGTGGCAAAGGGCGAGGTGTAGTCATGCGGTATAGATCGTGGGGCGCGGATGATTGAGGTTGGAGAACCGTTGGCACTTGTCGCGGCTTCGGACAAAGTGGATGCAATGTCTGCCTCCATGGAGATCCGGTAGTAGCCCATCCACGAGAATGATTTGCATCGGGGCTGCGGCGTTCATGTGGGGACCGCAAGCCCCATTGTGGACTTCGTTCATGAACTTGCTTGCTTCTTCTTGGGCGATGCGGCGTAGGAGTGGCCCGTAGTAGCGTTTCTTGTATAGCATGTCCCCGAGGATGACGAAGTGAGAGGCGGCGTTTTAGGGCCATGATGCTCTTGGTTTTGACCCCATACGTGTGTGGGTCTTCCTTGTTCATGAAGGTGGCTTCCCCGTCCTTGAGGTATTGGAAGATCTTGGTTTGTCTTTGGAAATGGCGTCGGACTTGCGTCTCTTTGGCTCTTCGGCAATCTTGCAAATCGTTGTGATTAAAACCTTCTCGCGGCTTGGGCCCGGTTTTCTCTCGTTTGACAACATGCTTAAATGTTTGCTTGATGCATTTATTTAATTAATGTGTTTGTCTTTTGTATAGATGAATTGTTATTAACTTGTTTTGATTAGTTAATATCATCATTTGTTAAAGATGCAATGAAAATGATTTTTAGGAAGGTCGGACCTTTTATTGAAAGCGTGAAGGCGTACATTGTTGATCAAAGATTCACAATCGTCGGGCGTAAAGCCGTCAAAAGACTCAAAAGATGTGAATAGACGGACAACAAGACTCGAAGCTAGACTATAGGCGACGAGGATTGGACCGAGCTTCATTACTCTCGGATGGCTGTAGCTCTAGAGGGAGTGGTCTTTGGTTCGGGTGGCCAATCTTCCCTTGGCATGAGTCCGGAAAGTATCTTGCATGCGGTTCGATTTCAAACCGAGATCGCGGAGGTTTTTGGCTGCTCCACGATGATGTCCCTCCATTAGTGTTGCCACCGGTCCTTAGGGGTTTTTGATGATAGAAGTCGGCGAGGGCTACTTCTAGGAGGGCGAAGCATTCGGCGGTCGGAGTTGATTCTTCTTGATGTTGATCACTTTCATAGAATGCGCCTCTTTATGAGGATCTTTGCTTGGACGACGTTTACAATGTCGATTCGGCGGACATGCTATATCTCCTTCACACGATTAAGCCTTGGAGGAGGTTGCGCCATTGTTCGTCCAGTCGGACAGGAATGTTGAATTGAACTAGGCTGTGATGGCTGTCCCCATAAGATCAGAGTGTCGGCTAGAGGGTTGTCTTGTGCGGGGATCGGTGATGAGCCGGTTGCAAGAGGGTTTTCGGCGAAGTAAGGGTCTACTCCTCGATCAATCTCCATTAGGGCACCCGTCTCTTGATCCTTTCTCGAAGCATTCTTCACGATCGCATATATCGAGTTGTCATCGACCCATGAGTTCTTCCATTTCCGGCTCGTCGCGGCTTAGAGCGTGGATGTAAGGATCCACTTCGTAGCGGGACGGGGGTAGGAGAATCATGCGGAGAAGAGTATTCGGTCATGTCGGGACCTTCTTACAGGTCATAGCTTGCTTGGCCAAGCACTTGCCATTACTGCTTCCGCGGATCACTTCGATCGCTCCATTGGCATTGATGAATTTCACGCATTGGTGAAGAGTAGATAATCTTGCTTTCATCGATGTATCGAGAGTCGTCCCAACAAAGCGAGAGAAGGTTGGTTTGATTTCCACGACTTGGAACTCTACCGGCTCCGGTTGTACGTCGAATTGGATCCTCAAATTGATGACTCCTACGATTGGTCGTGCGGTGGAATCGTAGGCTCGGATTACCCGAGGTGAAGGCCTTATCGAGAGAACGGTCGATGCGGAGTCGTTTCGGTGTGCTCAAGCGATGATGTTGGCTGCGGAGCCGTTATCAATCAAGACGTTCGGGAGGAAGAAACATCTCTATTTTTATGAGGATGAGGAGGGCTTCATTGTGCCGATTCTCACATATTGGCAAGTCATTGCTGTGAAGGCTAAACCGCTTCCCGTGCTACCGTTGGACTCGGTCTCTTACGGGAACGTTCGATCCATCCCATTTTGTATGCCTTGGGTGGGGCAAAGATCGTAGGGAGACGGTTGCCCTTAGGCGTTCTTGTCGGAATTCCCGGTTACGAGATCTCTTGACTACAGTTTCACGCTCCCGGATCGTAGCGGGACGGCATGCTTGACGGTTTCGGAAAGGTGCGGGGGTGCTCTCGCTTGGAGTTTCGTCAAAGGCTATTGAGTTTACCACTGTCGTTCGGGGAATGGATTTCCGATGGTATTGGGACCACGAGGGCGTTCCAATTTTCCCTCCTCAATGAGCCCCTGGACCACTGCTTGAGTACAAAGCAATTGTCGGTGGTGTGGCCGGGAGTAGTTGTGGAAGGCGCAATGCTTGCTCATATCCATGTTGGGTTTGAGAGTCTTCGGTTGGAAATTCTCGAGTGGTTTGAGAAGATTTCGTTTCACAGCTTGAATACTTGACCCCGAGGGCATCTCCGGGTTATCTAAATCTTTGGGCCCTGTGGGAAGCGAGATTGTTATTCTTTGGGGCTGCTTGATCGCGGTTTACTTGAGCTCCGTTACGAATGTAGTGTCTTGTTCAGTTTGCTTCTTTTCCTTTGGTTTGGGCGGGAGTTGAAGTTGCCGGAGTTTGTTCGATAGCGGTAAGATGAGGCGGGGTTCTTTGTTGCCTTTTGAAGACTCGAGTCTTTTCAAACTTTGTCCGGCGTTGACCATGGCACGGAGATCCGGATAGAAATGGTGGGCGATCAAGGTCCTCAAAGATGGTTTGAGGCGAGGAATGGAAGATGTCCATCTGCTCTTCTTTGGAAAGTGGATCCATTATCTCGCTTAGCTTCCCGGTTCCATCTTTTGTAGAACTACGCCCCTTTGGTTCGTCATCCTTTTGTTCGGTGGCTTGCGGAGTCATGGCGGTTTGTCTCCCATTCAAGGTTGGCGCGATACTTCTCCAGGAAGATTTCAACTTTGATACGATCCCATGTGGAGCGGTTTTACGCCTTCACGTTGAGGAACCACCTTAGTGCTGTGGATTTGAGGGAATGCTGAAAGTGATCTGCCATCTGTTGAGGGGTTGCCCCTTTGGCTCTCATACCCAGGTGTGATGTACCCGATTTTTGAAATCAAACGGAGTCGCCACGCCATTTTTGTTTTAAGGGCCAAAACTTTGAAAAATGCCCGGAATCAAGAGATTCGAGTTCGGAGGTCACGTTACGCGCCGGGAAGGACGTTAGTGTGCACCCGGAAGCGCCTCGTAAGCGAGTCTTCCAAACATTCAAAATCCTTTGTTGTGTGTGTGTGTGTGTGTGTGTGTGTTTTGGCCAAAATAAGTTGAAATTGAGGTAAGTAAAAATTGGGAGCTCTTTTTAAGGCTTTAAACTGATCCCATGATTTTTTGGGTTGAGATTTGGCACTCAAAAGATTTTCGGAAGTTGAAAACCATTTCTGCCAGAATGAAAAAGACAGTTGACCCTTGACTTTGAAATGGACTTTAGGGCTTGAAAACTCCAGAATCTGGGAAAAGTCCGGGAATGAAAAATGTTCAAAACACCTTAAAAAAGGTTTCTGTAAAAGAAATTTTCATTTTGGAGATGATTTGAGGGGTCAAAACCTTCTGGAAATCTAAGATCTGAAATCTGGATTTCCAGAAGCTGATGAACTGGCCTCTAAAAGAAAAATTGAAAAAAGGAGTTTTACTCAAGAAAAAAATAAATTAAAAATATGTCTGGAAAGCTCTGGATGTTGGCTACAAAAAGTATTTTGTAGTCAACACCCAATTCCAAGTTTTACTGGGTCCAAAAAATAGGAAAATGGACTGAGTTCTCAGAACAATGCTACTGGACAGCAAGATGTTCTTGAGGAGAAATGTGATTTTTGGGGGGTTTGCATCTATGTTCACCCCATTTTCATCCCTAGACTTGATTCCACTACCTTGTGCCAAGTGGTTATCATACTCAAGTCATCCTTGGGGAATTTATGGGGTTTAAACATATCCTTTGCAAAGGGAGAGGGGATCTTTGTAAAGATGAATTTAAAGAGAAAAATCAATTTAGAGATTTAAAATGTAGACCATTTGAGATGGTCATTCATGAAGATGAACTTCAAGATGACCATCTTAGGTCAAAACTTAAGTTAAACAAGACATCAAGTAGATCCAAGTGAGAAGAACAAGATGAACAAGAAGTTAAAAGAGGATTTTAGGGTTTTGAGAAGGAGGGCTTTACCAATGGTGACACCCTATCTTCCTAGGCTTGGAATTTTGACTTTGAGGAATATCAAGATTTGGTGTTTGGCTTGAGGAGTATCAAGGTTTGGTGTGTTTGGTATTTGATTGGGAAAGATTCAAGAGAAAAAGGTGGCAATCAAGGGATTCCCACTTGTTTTCTCTCTATATTTCGCTTGAGAACTTCGTTCTTTGTGATCAAAATGTGTTCTTGTGTAAGCCGAGAGAGGAGGTTCAATTTATAGGCCCCTGAAATTTTATACATGTCCGCGCGGATGAGAAGTGCGGCGTGCCTTTGTTCGTGAGTACGGCTTCGAGGCTTTGGACGGGAAGAATAATCTTTTCAAAATTCAAATTAATCGGCGGTTTTTGTTCGACCATTTCTATTTTTGGTTTTTCTTATTTCTTTTGCTTTTTGATTCCTTTCCTTGGTTTATCCTTAAATAACAACGCCCATTTTGCCCTCATTTTGTTAGAAATGTTAGGAATTGTTAGAAATGTTAGAAATGTTAAAACTTTCGTTAACTTTCTAACGAAAAAGCTACCAACTCAAATTGGAGCACTTACAGTAGCCCCTCGGCGACGGTGCTTTCGAAGGAAGCGGGGTGCGTCGATAAAAGTAGGCTCCATATTTGACGGGATGATCAAGTGATCGAGTGGGCGAACCTATTCGATAGGCTACCTACGTATCCTTAAGAGGAATCAAGCCGAGTCGTAGTTAGTCTTTAGCTTCTAAGATTGGACTATTTTTGGGAAGTCGCCCTAAGACTGACTATTTTTGGGAAGTCACCCTATGATTGACTATTTTTGGGGAAGTCACCCCATGGGCTTGACTATTTTGGGGAAGTAAGCCTGGGACGACTATTTTTGGGAAGTCACCCTATGATTGACTATTTTGGGAAGTCACCCTATGGCTTGACTATTTTGGGAAGTCGCCCTATGGCATGACTATTTTTGGGAAGTAAGCCACTGTGGTTTGACTATTTTTGGGGAGGTCGCCCTATGGTTTGACTATTTTTGGGAAGTCGCCATGGCTTGACTATTTTGGGGAAGTCGCCCTGTGGCTTGACTATTTTGGGGAATGTCATGCTATGGCTTGACTATTTTGGGGGAGTGTCGCCACATGGTTTTGACTTATTTTGGAAGTAAGCCTATGGTTTTGACTATTTTTGGGGAAGTCGCCACGAGATACGACTATTTTTGCAGGAAGTCGCCCTATGATTTGACTATTTTGGGGGAAGTCGCCACTATGGTTTGACTATTTTTGGAGAAGTCGCCCTATGGTTTGACTATTTTTTTGGGAAGTCACCCTGTGTCATTGTTTTGGGAAGTCGCCCTAAGGTTTGGCTTGTTTTGGGAAGTCGCCCTAAGATCGGACTATTTTTGGGGAAGTCGCCCTGGAAAGATCGACTATTTTTGGGAAGTCACCTATGGTTTGACTATTTTTGGGAAGTCGCCACCATGTCATTTGTTTTTGAGGAAATGCGCTATGGTTTTTGACTATTTTGGAAGTCGCCACTATGGTTTGACTATTTTGGGAAATAAGTACATGTGTGATTTGTTTTTGGGGAAGTCTTTGACTATTTTGGGGAAGTCGCCACAATGGTTTGACTATTTTGGGGAAGTCGCCCTAAGATCATTGTTTTTGGGAAGTCACCTAGGTTTTGGTTGAGCTATTTTGGGAAATTAGCCCTAAAGATACGATGATAATGTTCTTTTAGAAAATTAAGTTGACTAAAGATATGCTTTTCGTCACACATCTTTGTGCTTACATGTATGGTGCCTGAGGGGTGAAAATTTTGGGCTACGGGCGATGTTGATAGAAGAGTTGTTGGGTTGCCGTTCGTGGGACGGTTTCTTGACGATTTATTTGTCTTTGGAGGCATTTTGACTGAAGGAGGAATTTAGTTGATCTGCATCTTCTTTGGTGATAAATCGACCTTAGAGGTTGTTGAGCTTGTGTCTTCACACGTTGGGACTTCTTGCTTTTGAGAACTTGGTGTCTACGACCGCATGTATGTTTGAGGAGCTTGGCGTCACGACCGATTTGTATTTTTGAGAAGCGTGGCGTCTTTATCAGAATTGTATGTGAGGACTTGGGCGTCAGTGACCTTCTCTTGCCTTGGAGAACTTGCAGCGTCTACGTAGCCGATTTGTATTTGAGAACCGCGTTCCCTCGGCCGATTTGTATACGAGAACTTGGCATCTACGGCAGAGCTTGTATTTAAGAACTTGGCGTCTACGGCCGATTTGCACCTTGAGAACTTGGCGTCTCGGCCGATTTGTGCTGTTGAGAATTTGGCATCTCGGCCCGAAGACTGTATTTGAGAACTTAGAAGCGTCTACAGGCCGATTTGCATTTTGATTTGCATTTGAGAAGCATGGCGTCACTGATCGATTTGTATTGGAGAGAACTTAGGCGTCTACGGCCAGAATTTGTAGCCATGTGAGAACTTAGGCGTCTACGACCGGGGCATCTTGATTTGCATTTGAGAACTTGGCGTCCTGCCGATTTGTGAAGACAAACTTGGAGGCGGTCTTTGCCATATGTTTGTGGATGTTTGGAGATTTGTTTTTCATCCATTGTTGGTGAGTCGTCTTGGTGAAGATGCATCCTTGCCGAAAAAAGGGGGATTACGTTTGAATTCTGCATTTGTTAGTGAAGAGGAAGATGCATATATGGCATTCATGATGGCGGATGCATGCATAAGAACCAAAAATGATTATGAGATGATGCGTTTATTTGCTTTCGAGAAGATGCAGCTTGGCTTTAAGCTTTTGCGGGGAAATTATGATTTATGATTTTGATCAAATCACTTAGGATTTTCCTATTGATTTAGAAGTTTTGTGCATGCTTTCAAAGCATGAGCCCTGGGGAGATTTTGCACATGGGGATGCATGGTTATGTGTGTATGTGTCTGGAAGCTGTTTGGAGCAGATTTTACCCAGAGCATGTGGGGATGAGAACCCTTGATCGCGATTTAAACGGCCCGGTTGTTGGTGAGGTTTTGTCAAGGCGGTATCCATGGACAGCCTCGAATTTTGATGAGGATTGGATTCAGGATCACGGGTCTTGATTGGAATTTTCTCTCTCAATCTTTGGTCATTTGAAGTTGATCTTTGTCGACGAGGCTCTAGGAGCACGTTGATATGAGTGAAAGCTTCTTTCATTTGGGTGAGCTGTGGCGTACCTCGGCGAACGCCTTATCAGGAGAATGAGTTTGATGGAATTGCTAATGCGGGAGAAACCACGATCTTGAATTCCGATGCACTACGGGAAATTTGCCCAGGTGTACCGAAGTTACGAAGAGCTAGAAATTCTTTCTTGATAAAATTCGGGTCCAAAAGACCGTCTTGACAAAGCCCGGATCTGAGTAAGCGAAGCACGGATTTTGAAAAAGAAGTGACTTGGCGAATCCTATCTCGTAGTGAAGAAACGGAATGTGGACCGAGGATGGTATAGAAGTCCCATCTTAAAAGAGGGCTGATCACGGGGAGAACACAGGAGGACCGCTTAGCAAGCCCCAGCGTGAAGAAACACGAAGCCAGTCCTAGTGAGACGGAGTCATCATGTGACCAAAGAGGCACCCATCTTTGACGGATCTTAGTCAAATCCCGACAGTCGATGGGACGAGACTCGAGGAATGTTTACGTGCGAGGGCACATCTTTGCGAAAAGTGGGAATGAATCCCGATTTTGTGTATACACACTCGCTTTAGGTTTGACTCTTTTGAGAGAGTATAAAGCGTTACGAGGTGTGGAAAAGTGTATGGAAGCCCTGTGCGACGAAAGACGGAGTGTTTGGCTCTATTTTCCTATGATGTAGAGAGAGAAGACTTTTGTGTCGAGACAACTTGAAAAAATTGTCTTATTCATGCCCAGTGATCACAAAAATTTGCTTAAAACCCTTTTATTTAATGTTAAAGGGTTATTCAACTCCCTAAATACTGATATGAACAAATATTTTGATTAATCACAAGGGAAAACCAAGCTGATATCGAGGATCTGGCTTCCCGGAAAGTGTATAGGGACGATCCACGATGAGACCGGATTTTTTTTTTTTTTTTGAGATTTGTTTGCCCGATTTCGGCCTAGGACCATTTACGGTTGCCTACGTTCCCTCCATTATGAAGAGCTCGGGTCGCCGTGGTTGGGTCTATCCCGAATGAAAAGAGAATGAATGTTAAAATTCGAGGTGCGAGGACGCTTTGGGGATTTTGAGGATTTGGAGGATTGAATAACATATCCCCTTAGAGTGTCAGCATGAAAGACAACACGGGATGCGAAGCCCAGATGGAGACATCCACTTTTGGCAAGTGTTTGTGAGGAGAAATGAAACATATGCTCACATGAAGGGGAAGGAGTTGAATTTACTTATGATCTTTTGATTGGTAATTTTGGACCAAGATGGATTAGATTCCAATTTTAAGCAAGCAATGAAGCATTAATTTGATCCGACATCGAGGATATTAGAATGAAATTGCTGTCCAGATAGGAGATTTGTGGTTGGGTTTCCGGGCTTCGATCGGCCATCGGGTGATTTTGAGAAAATTTTGACATTCATTCTCTTTTAAGATGAGAAGGGTCGGGGGCACTGTAGTGAACCTCTACAGCGACCTAGGCTCTGCTTCATAATGGAGGAACGTAGGCAACCAGAAATGGTCCGGTCGAAATCCACAAACAAATCTCCAAAAAAAAAAAAAAAAATCCGGTCTCATCGAGGATCGTCCTATACACTTTCACTTCCGAGCTTGATCCTCGATATCGGTTGGTTTTCTCCTTGTGATTAATCAAAATATTTGTTCATATGTCCAGATTTAGGAGTTGAATAACAGAACATTAACAAAAGGGTTTTAAGCGGCCTTGTGATCATCATGAATAAGACAATGATTTTCAAGTGTCTCGAACCAAGTCTTCTCTCTTTCTACATCCCATAGGAAAATAGAGACCAAACACTTGTCTTTCTGTCAGGCGGGGGGCTTCCATTACACTTTCTTTCCACACCTTGTAGCAGCTTGGCAACATACTACTCTCAAAAGAGTCGAAGAGCCTAAAGGCAGAGTGTGTATACCACAAAATCGGGATTCATTCCCACTTTTCGAAAGATGTTGCCCCTGCACGTCAAACATTCCTGAGGTCTTGATCCGTTGACTGGTTGACTAAGATCTGAAAAGATGGGTGCCTCCTTGGTCACATGATGACTCATGTCTTGCAATAGGACCCATGCTCTGTGTTTCTTCCCACGGCTGGGAGGCTTGCTAAGCGGTCCTCCCAGGTTACTCCTGTATCGGCTCTTTAAAGATGGGACTTCTATAGTCATCACTTTGGGTCCACGCGATTCCGTTCTTCACTACGAGATAGATTCGCCCAAGTCCACTTCTTCCAAAATCCGAGCTTTTGCCTACTCGGGATCCAGGGGGCTTTGTCAAGACGGTCTTTTTGGACCCGAATTTTTATCAAGAAAGAATTTCGGCTTCAGAACTTGGTACACGGCGGCCTCCGTAGCATCGGAATTCAAGATCGGGGTTTCTCCCAGGCATTAGCAATTCCATCAAATCATTCTCCAGGATAAGGTTTCGGCCGAGGCCACAGACTCCACCCCAAATGAAAGAAGCTTCACTCATATCAACGTGCCTAGAGCCTCGTCAGCATCGACTTCAAATGACCAAGATTGAAGAGAGAAGAATTCCAATCAAGACCAGGGATCCGAATCCAATCTCATCAAAATTGAGGTCCATGTGATACTGCTTGACAAAACCTCACCAACAACAACTGTTTAAATCGCGATCAAGGGTTCTCATCCCCACATGCTCAAAATCTGTTCCAAACGGTCTCCCGGACACATACATAACCATGCATCCCCACAAAAATCTCCCCAGGGCTCATGTAGCATGCACAAAACTTGAATCAATAGGAAAAATCCTAAGTGATTGAAAATCATAAATCATAATTTCCCTGCAAAAAGCTTAGGCCAAGTGCATCTTCGAAAGAAAATAAACGCATCATCTCATAATCATTTTTGGTTCTATGCATGCATCCGCCATCATGAATGCCATATATGCATCTTCCTCTTCACTAACAAATGCAGGAATTCAAACGTAATCCCCCTTTTCGGCAAGGATGATCTTCACCAAAGACGACCTCAAATGGATGAAAACAGGTCCCAGCATCCACAAACATATGAGCCGCCTCCGGTGTCTACAAATCGGCAGACGCCCAAGTTCTCAAATGCAAATCAAGATGCCCGGTCGGACGCCCAGTTCTCACCTCTGAATCGGTCAGAGACGCCAAGCTCTCCAATACAAATCGATCAGGGACGCCATGTTCTCAAATGCAAATCAAAATGCAAATCGGTCAGAGACGCCAAGTTCTCAAATACAGTTCGGTCAGAGATGCCAAATTCTCAAATACAAAATCGGTCAGAGACGCCAAGTTCTCAAGGTGCAAATCGGTCAGAGACGCCAAGTTCTTAAATACAGTTCGGTCAGAGATGTCAGAGATGCCAAGTTCTCCAATACAAATCGGTCAGAGACGCCAAGTTCTCAAATACAAATCGGTCAGAGACGCCAAGTTCTCCAAGGCAAGAAGGTCACGGACGCCAAGTCCTCACATACAATTCGGATAAAGACGCCACGTTCTCAAAATACAAATCGGTCAGGGACGCCAAGTTCTCAAATACAATGCGGTCAGAGACACCAAGTTCTCAAAAGCAAGAAGTCCCAATGTGAAGACAAGCTCAACAACCTCTATAAGGTTGACGATCACCCGGCAAGATGCGAGACTCAACCAAATTCCTCCTTCGAGGTCAAAATGCCTCAAAAAGACAACAAATCGTCGGCCAAAAACCGTCCCACGACGGCTGACCCGGCAACTCTTCATCAACATCGGTGTAGCCTCGGTCCTTTCGGCGGCTACGAGGTAAGCACGGCCACAGGTATGAAAGCATATCTTAGTCAACTAATTTTCTAAAGAACATTATCATCGGATCTTAGGGCGACTTCCCAAAAGCAGTGAAAACCTTAGGGTGACTTCCCAAAAACGATCGAGATCTTGAGGCGACTTCCCGAAATAGTCAAACCATAGGGTGACTTCCCAACGATCAGTTACGGGCGACTTCCCCAAAATAGTCAAACCATAGGGCGACTTCCCCAAAATAGTCAAACCCATAGGGTGACTTCCCAAAACGATCAGTTACGGGCGACTTCCCAAAAATAGTCAAACCATCGGGTGACTTCCCAAAAATAGTCAGATCTTAGGGTGACTTCCCAAAAAATAGCCAGATCTTAGGGCGACTTCTCTAAAACAGTCAAAACCTTAGGGTGACTTCCCAAAAACGATCAGTTACGGGGTGACTTCCCAAAAATAGTCAAACCGTAGGGCGACTTCCCAAAAATAGTCAAACCGTAGGGCGACTTCCCCAAAATAGTCAAATCGCGGGTGACTTCCCAAAAATAGTCGGATCTCGGGCGACTTCCCAAAAATAGTCAAGCCGTAGGCGACTTCCCCAAAATAGTCAAACCGTGAGGCGACCTCCCAAAATAGTCAAGCCGTAGGGCGACTTCCCCAAAATAGTCAAGCCGTGGGCGACTTCCCCAAAATAGTCAAGCCATAGGGCGACTTCCCGAAAAAAATAGTCAAACCAGTAGGGCGGCCTCCCAAAATAGTCAGAAGCCGTAGGGCGACTTCCCAAAAATAGTCATGCCATGGGCGACTTCCCCAAAATAGTCAAGCCGTAATGGGTGACTTCCCAAAAATAGTCAATCGTAGGGTGACTTCCCAAAAATAGTCGGGTCTTGGGGCGACTTCCCAAATAGTCAAGCCGTAGGGTGACTTCCCAAAAATAGTCAATCATAGGGTGACTTCCCGAAAAATAGTCGAGGTCTTGGGGCGACTTCCCAAAAATAGTCCAATCTTGGGGCTAAAGACCCGAACTACGGCGGCTTGATTCCTCTTAAGGATACGTAGGTAGCTTTATTGAATAGGTTCGGCCACTCGATCATGATCATCTGTCAAATATGGAGCCTTACTCTTATCGACGGCCCCTTCCTTCGAAGCACCGTCGCCAGGAGCTCTTGTAAGTGCTCCAATTTGAGTTGGTAGTAGCTTTTCGTTAGAAAGTTAACGAAAGTTTTAACATTTCTAACATTTCTAACAATTCCTAACATTTCTAACAAAATGAGGGCAAAATGGGCGTTGTTATTTAAGGATAAACCAAGGAAAGGAATCAAAAAAGCAAAAGAAATAAGAAAAACCAAAAATAGAAATGTTTGGAACAAAAGCGGCGATTAATTTGAATTTTGAAAAGATTATTCTTCTGTCCAAGCTTTGAAGGCTGTAATTAATGAACAGTGCACGCTGCACTTCTCATCCGCGCGGACATGTATGTAAATTTCAGGGGCCTATAAATTGAACCCTCCTCTCTCAGTTTACAAGAACACATTTTGATCACAGCAACGAAGTTCTGGCGAAATATAGAGAGAAAACAGTGGGAATCCCTTGATTGCCACCTTTTTCTCTTGAATCTTTCCCAATCAAATACCAAACACACCAAACCTTGATACTCCTCAAGCCAAACACCAAATCTTGATATTCCTCAAGTCAAATTCCAAGCCTAGGAAGATAGGGTGTCACCATTGGTAAAGCCCTCCTTTCTCAAAAACCCTAAAATCCTCTTTTAACTTCTTGTTCATCTTGTTCTTCTCACTTGGATCTACTTGATGTCTTGTTTAACTTAAGTTTTGACCTAAGATGGTCATCTTGAAGTTCATCTTCATGAATGACCATCTCAAATGGTCTACATTTTAAATCTCTAAATTGATTTTTCTCTTTAAATTCATCTTTACAAAGATCCCCTCTCCCTTTGCAAAGGATATGTTTAAACCCCATAAATTCCCCAAGGATGACTTGAGTATGATAACCACTTGGCACAAGGTAGTGGAATCAAGTCTAGGGATGAAAATGGGGTGAACATAGATAAACCCCCCAAAAATCACATTTCTCCTCAAGAACATCTTGCTGTCAGTAGCATTGTTCTGAGAACTCAGTCCATTTTCCTATTTTTGGACCCAGTAAAACTTGGAATTGGGTGTTGACTACAAAATACTTTTTGTAGCCAACATCAGGAAGCTTTCCAGACATATTTTTAATTTATTTTTCTTGAGTAAAACTCCTTTTTTTCAATTTTTTCTTTTAGAGGCCAGTTCATCAGCTTCTGGAAATCCAGATTTCAGATCTTAGATTTCCAGAAGGTTTCTGACCCCTCAAATCATCTCCAAAATAGAAAATTTCTTTTACAGAAACCTTTTTTAAGGTGTTTTGAACATTTTCATTCCCGGACTTTTCCCAGATTCTGGAGTTTTCAAGCCCTAAAGTCCATTTCAAAGTCAAGGGTCAACTGTCTTTTCATTCTGGCAGAAATGGTTTTCAACTTCCGAAAATCTTTTGAGTGCCAAATCTCAGCAAAAAATCATGGGATCAGTTTAAAGCCTTAAAAAAGAGCTCCCAATTTTTACTTACCTCAATTTCAACTTATTTTGGCCAAAACACACACACACACACACACACACAACAAAGGATTTTGAATGTTTGGAAGACTCGTTTTACGAGGCGTTCCGGGTGCACACTAACGTCCTTCCCAGCGCGTAACGTGACCTTCGAACTCGAATCTCTTGATTAGGGCATTTTTCAAAGTTTTGGCCCTTAAAACAAAAATGGCGTGGCGACTCCGTTTGATTTCAAAAATCGGGTACACATCACACAGGTATGAGAGCGAAAGGGCAACCCCTCAACGAGATGGCGAGATCACTTTCGGCATTCCCTCAAATCCACGGCACTAAGGTGGTTCCTCAACGTGAAGCGAGAAAACCGCTCCACATGGGATCGAGATCGGTGAAATCTTCTGGAGAAGTATCGCGCCAACCTTGAATGGGAGACAAACCGCCATGACACCAAGCCACAGAACAAAGGATGACGAACCGGTGGGCGAGTTCTACAAAAGATGGGCTGGAAGCTAAGCGAGATAATGGATCCACTTTCCAAGAAGAAGCGGATGGACATCTTCCATTCACGCCTCAAACCATCTTTGAGGACCTTGATCGGCCACCATTTCTATCAGGATCTCCGTGCCCATGGTCAACGCCAGGGACAAAGTTTGAAAAGACTACGGAGTCTTGAAAGGCAACGGCAACCCACTGCCTCATCTTACCGCTATCGAACAAACACAGCAACTTCAACTCTGCCCCAACCAAAGGAAAAGAAGCGGTAGGAACGATGCAGCTACATTCGAACGGGCTCGAGTAAACCGCGATCAAGCGGCCCCGAAGAATAACAATCCCCCTCGCTTCCGCGGTTCCGGCATTTAGATAACACGGAGATGCCCTTGGAGTCGAAGTATTTGAAGCTTTGGTGAAACGAAATCTTCTCAAACCACTCGAGAATTTCCAACAGAAGACTCTCCAGGCCAACAGCATGGATATGAGCAAGCATTGCGCCTTCCACAACTACCCAGGCCACACCACCAGACAATTGCTTTGTACTCGAAGCGGGTGGTCCGGGGGCTCGGTGAGGAGGGAAAATTGGAACGCCCTCGTGGTCCCAATACCATCGGAAATCCATTCCCCGGAGCACGGGGGTAAACTCAATAGCCTTTGTGAAACTCCAAGCGAGCGGACCCCTGCAATTTCCGAAGCCGTCGGCATCTTTGTCCAGCTTCTGGCCCAGGAGCGTGAAACCGGAGTCAAGAGATCTCGTGGCCAGGGAATTAAACAAAGAACGCCCAAAGGCAAGCTGTCTCCCTACGATCTTTGCCCCGGCCAGAGGCATACGAATGGATGGATCGAACGTTCCCCGAGAAGGGGCGAGTCAGCGGTAGCACGGGAAGCGGTTTAGCCTTCACGAGACGATGACTTGCCAATATGTGAGAATCGGCCTGTGAAGCCCTCCTCATCCTCATAAAAATAGAGATGTTCTTCCTCCCGAACGTCTTGATTGATAACGGCTCCATGATCGACATCATCGCTTTGAAAGCCTGTTTGAAACGACTCCGCATCGGACCGATTTCTCGATAAGGCCTTCACCTCGGGTAATCAGAGCCTACGATTCCAGTGCACGACCAATCGTAGGAGTCATCAATTTGAGGATCCAATTCGACGTACAAGCTGGAGTCGGTAGAGTTCCAAGTCGTGGAAATCAAACCAACCTTCTACGCTTTGTTGGGACGACCTTGGATACATCGGATGAAAGCGGTATCATCTACTCTTCACCAATGCGTGAAATTCATCAATGCCAATGGAGCGATCGAAGTGATCCGCGGAGCAGTCTGATGGCAAGTGCTTGGCCAGCAAGCTATGACCCGGAAGAAGGTCCAGAGCATGGCCAGAATACTCTTCTCCGAGATGATTCTCCTACCACCTGTCCCGCTACGAAGTGGATCCTTACATCCACGCTCTAAGCGCGATGTGGAAATGGAAGAACTTCGTAGATTCGGGATGACAACTACGATATATGCGGTTGTGAAGAATGCTTGAGAGAGGATCGAGATGGGTGCCCTAATGGAGATTGATCGAGGAGTAGACCACTTACTTCGCCGAAAACCCTCTTGCAAGCGGCTCATCACCGATCCCCGGTACAAGACAACCCTCTAGCCGACACTCTCGGATCTTATGGGGACGGCCATCACGGCTTAGTTCAATTGACATTCCGGTGTCAGGCACGGACGAACAATGGCGCAACCTCCTCGAGGCTTAATCGGGGAAGGAGATATAGCATGTCCGCTCGAATCGGACATTGTAAACGTCGTCCAAGCAAAGATCCCGGATAAAGGCGGATTCTATGAAAGTGATCAACATCGGCAAGAATCAACTCCGAATCGGCGAATGCTTCGCCCTCTAGAAGTAGCCCTCGGCGACTTCTATCATCAAAAACCCCCGGGTGGTGGCAACACTAATGGAGGGACATCATCGGGGAGCAGCCAAAAACCTCCGCGATCTGGTTTGAAATCGAACCGCATGCAAGCTACTTTCAGGGACTCGTACGAGGAAGATTGGCCACCGAACCCGGCACCACTCCCTCTAGAGCTACGGCCATCAGAGTAATGAAGCCTGGTCCAATCCTCGTCGCCTATAGTCTAGCTTCGAGTCTTGTTGTCTGTCTATTCACATCTTTTGAGTCTTTTGACGGCTTTACGCCGACGATTGTGAATCTTTGATCAACAATGATATGATCTTCACGCTTTCAATAAAAGGTCAGACCTTCCTAAAAAATCATTTCATTGCATCTTTAACAAATGATGATATTAACTAATCAAAACAAGTTAATAACAATTCATCTATACAAAAGACAAACACATTAATTAAATAAATGCATCAAGCAAACATTTAAGCATGTTGTCAAACGAGAGAAAAACCGGGCCCAAGACTTGCCGAGAAGGTTTTAATCACAACGATTTGCAAGATTCTTTGAAGAGCGAAGAGACGCAAGTCAGACGCCATTTCCGGCCACACACCGGATCTTCCAATACCTCAAGAGCGGAAACCACCTTCATGAACAAGGAAGACCCACACACGAAGGGGTCAAAACCAAGAGCATCATGGCCCTAAAACGCCTCGCCTCTCGCTTCGTCATCCTCGGGGACATGCTATACAAGAAACGCTACCATGGGCCGCTCCTACGCTGCATCGGCCAAGAAGAAGCAAACAAGTTCATGAGCAGAAGTCCACAATGGGGCTTGCGGTCCCCAGCATGAACGCCCGAGCCACGATGCAAATCATTCTCGGGATGGGCTACTCTTTGGATCTCCATGGAGCGGATTGCATCCACTTTGTCAGAAGGCTGCGACAAGTGCCAACGGTTCTCCAACCTCGATCATCTACCTCCCACGATCTCTCTTGCATGACTACACCTTGGCCATTTGCCACTTGGGAATTGACGTCATCGGGAAAATCGCTCCGCCCGAGCGGCAGCGGTCACGAGTTCATCTTAGTAGCCATCGACTACTTCACCAAATGGAGTCGAAGCCAAGTCCTGAGGTACTCGCCTCCAGAAGGTCGCGCATTTCCTCAAGGAAAACATCATCTGCCGATACGGCATCCCAAATGAGGTCATATCGGACAATGGTTCACACTTCGAAGGGGAATTCGGACAGGCTGGCGGCTGAATTCAAGATCACACGCCACAAATCTTCTCCCTACAGGCCACAAACAAACGGCGCCGTGGAAGCGACAAACAAAACCCTCGAACGGATCATCAGAAAAATGACCACCAGGGGACGAGATTGGCCCGAGAAGCTGCACCTTGCACTTTGGGGCTACCGCACATCGGTCAGGAAACGACCACGGGAGAAACCCCATTTGCCACGACATACGGGATGGAAGCAGTCCTTCCCGTCGAGCTAGAAATTCCCTCGCTCCAGAGTCTTCTTTGGAAAATGACATCAACGAAGTCGAATGGCTCACGGCCAGGCACGACGAATTGGCTCACGCTAGACGAGCGACGACTAAAGGCCATGGAACACGTCCAGGAGCCTATCAAAGCGGGATGGCTAGAGCTTTCGACAAGAAAGTCAAATCCAGAGACATCGGGGAAGGTGACCTTGTACTCAAGAAAAGCCTCCCGCTCGAACCAACCAGCTGGGAAAATGGGAACCCACGTGGATCGGCCCTTTCGTGGTTGAAAGATCTTCTCGGAGGCGCCATGAAGGCGACAGACCTAGACGGCAATCCCTTCATGAATCCGGTCAGCGGAAGCAAACTTCGCGAGATACTTCGCCTGAAGAAGAACAAGCTGTGCATCTCTTGGCACTCCATGTAGTGTCGAACTACGCGAGACACTGAGCCCTCTAGTCAGGGAACGTAGGCAACCTTAATTGGTCCGGTCTAAAAATACACAAAAAGTCAAAAGTTTGAATGTCAATCAAGACCTCCATCGAAGCTACGCACTTTTCAAGAACACGCCCCAGGCGGTCACCTTGACCAAGTCAAACGACGGCGGCAACATCAAAGGACATCAGGGTCACTCGGCATCAAAGCGGCCGGCTCATGTACGCTTCCAAGCCGGGGGCTTGTCTTCGCCCTCACGCGCTTCAAAAAAAAAAAAAAAAAAGAGCTCGAGCAAGGGCTCACAAAAAAAAAAAAAAAAAAAAAAAAAAAAAAAAAAAAAAAGAAGCTCAAGCGGAAAGGCTGCAAAAAAGAGGTCAAGAGCCCGACGCCAACAAGAGGCAAGGAAGGCTACGAAAAAAAGGCAGTCAAAACGACTTGTCGAGGAGCATTCAACCTCTCGGCCAAGCACTGAAGCCTAAGCAAAAGGGATTGCCGTCATAGCCCAGGCTTGCTTCAAGTCCGCAAATGCAACGAGAAAAGTCGAGATGGACGCCCAGCCAAAGTGCACAAAAGCAAAGGCAAACAAGAGATCTTGCGTCTCGACAAAGCTTTAAAAGTAAATCACAAATCACTAACGGTTACAACATTTCTTGATGAGTTCAAGCACGGTCTACTCTCGAGTTCACAACATGCTAAAAACTGACTTAATACATTTAACTAATAATGTGTTTGCAATGCAATGAATGGATACCTAGGAGGTCATTCCGCGCCGTCTGCGCTTGTCCCCTCGCCATTCTTTCCTTTCTTCCCTCGTCCCCGGCGAGTCTTCTTTCGCTCCACGTGAACCAACTCTGCGTCTCTCGGTCAGAGATCGGGGTCCTCCCAGTAGAGTCAAACAATCCGGTAGCTCTCGGGGCTTCATTCGCCGTGCTTCGGCTCGGATCTCCTCCCTGCGAGTGCGCCAAGAGGACCTCTCTCCTGTCGGTCGGTCAACTCTAGTCTCGTAGTCAAACAAAGTGTCTCCCGTCACATCGAAGGGTCGGACCGAGGCTTCGGCACTCCTAAGGCAATAGCTACTACGGCAGCCGGGTCCCAGAATCGCTACACGCACCTGCTCTCCCAGACCACTTGGGAGCGCTGACGTTGCTCATACCGGGCCGGAGTGCGAGTCGTCAATCTGACAGCTCCCAGACGTCTAAGGAGTACCGCGGGAGGGAAGCGGAATACTTCCATACCCTCGGAAAATACAAGAAGGCACTGAAGGCGCCATACAAAGAGGAACTACCTCCGCGATAGCAAGGTCATCCCGGCCAAGCAAAGGCTCTGCTTCATCCCAAGCTAGCAGGAAACAAGCGACGGAATATAGAAGGAGGACCAAGACAAACCTGGAACTCGACAACGTAGGACCCTTCTGCAGATCCTCCTAGTCTCAATCCTCCGGTGCGGAACCCACCGGCGGATCGATGCGTACCAAGGCATGCCGTCCATCCATCTCTCCCGGGCGGGTGATCCGTATCAACACAGAGGTCGGCGAGCAAATGACCACGGGCTAAACGACGTCGGAGCCTCGGGCGTGGCTGAAGTCTCTCTCGCGGCCACAAGGTGAGCAAGCGGGGCTTCCCCCTCTCATGAAGCGATCCCCGGTCGCCGGACGGTCGATACCATGAAGAGTCTCCCCCGGCCAACGGGACAATATCCTCTCCGGCTCTGCGGTGCCCTACCACATCTAGCGAGCGCCATCGCAAATGCCGAGGAGGCGGACCGGGAAAAGCGTCGCCGTCACGCCTGAGGCAAATGCGTCCCAAGAGACATCACTCTCATCATCGGCCATGAACCGCTCAGGCGGCTCGAAATGTCGATATGACCCGAATCAAGGATCATGCCACTGCACTTCTTCCAACGAAGTACGAAGAAAGCACAAGCTTCACGCTCGCGGCACCACCAATCGAAAGGAAGCGAGATGGCCTCCACCTCCGGTCCTCCAATCAAAGCCCGAAAATCCTCAAAAGTGGGCACCATTTCATTGTAGGAGAAACGGTACACATGCCTCCTAACATCCCGAACTTCGCGGCGGCCCGCAACAAATCCCAATCGGGAACCCGACTCCTTAAAAGACCAAATCGAGCAAAGACGAAACCTTACCTCGAAAGCCCGTCTACGATGCCTCATACGGCGCCGCATCCACGTTTTCAGCTGCTCGAGGAAGTGTGCTTGCCTCTCTGCGAAAGCCTCGGCAAAATTCTAGGGACGTACGAAGAATCCATGGCAAAAATGGAGGTTCCTAGAGAAAATGGGGAAGAAAGCTCGAAAATGGTGCAAATGGGAAATGGGGAAGAACCGGACAACTGGAAAGCATTTATGTCCTTCCCAAAAGCAAGGTTGGTCCGTACGGACCTCTTTGCATGCTAAGTATGTCCGTACGGACCTCCTTGCAAAAGAACCCATTTCCCCGGCCAAACGGTACAACAGCATTTGTCCTCGGCGGGACCTTGCTCCAAAGCGCCCAAACAACGGCCAAAGCCATTCCCGGCAAACATACACTACCCACAAACGCACTCTCGGCTCACGTGGCATGCACAAAAATATAATAATAATAGCAACCATTTCTAGGACAAATCCAGGAATCACAAAAATGACATTACATCTTAAAATAAAATGTTGTTTGCCGTGCAAATATGAGTGTTTTATTACGGGAATATCAAATGTACATTTGCTAAACAAAAAAAAAAAAGAGAAGATATGGAAAGAGGGAAAGCAAATGGACCACTAATCAGGCTCTTGACATCATCATCATCCTCGCCGAGGTCCTCCCGGAGAAGTCGGGCATCCTGTGAACTCGCCCGCCACGTCCTCGTCGTCGAGTAGCCCCGCCAGGAGGCTGCCACTCAAAATAATCCGAAGGATCAAATCCGGCGAAAGGATCGAAGAAGGAAGGCTCGACGGACCCTCGCCACTGTGCATCTGAGGAGGGAAGAAGCGATAAAAGAGCTGCTGCCTCGGAGCTCCTGAAGATGTCCGGCATCCATGCTATGCCGCCCCCTCGAAGGTCCCTCTGCTGCGGCTCAGGCTCGGCTCTAGGCGGAGGAACGTCTGAGAATGCCTCGAAGGCATAGGCTCGTGCGCCGGCACGCGTCGCGAAGCCGGCAAGATATCTTCGACGCCATCTTCTTCGCAACGACCTCGTCGCCACATAACGGCGAGTCGGCATATCATAGGCTCTCCCGGGACTGCACCAACAAGCGACGAGGAAACGCTCGGCAATACGGTTATACTCAACAACAAAAAGAGAAAAATACGGAAAAGATGCCAAGATGGAAAAGAGTCGGCACACTCGCGATCTATCGGGATCCGCTCTGTATGCGGCGGGAGCTTGCTCGGGGAGCGAGGTACGAGACACCCTCCTCCTCGATCCGTCCCCCGGACATACGTGAAATCCGGCCGGCATCGGAACCTGCAGGGGAGCTGCGGGCCGGCCTCTCTCTCCTCGCCGGTACTGCGGCGTCCTCGGCTTCCTCCTCACGAAGGCCCCGTACTCCTCTCCATACAAGATGAACTCCTCGGCGCCCACACCGCGAGGTACCTCTCAAAATCAAGCACATCCATGTCCAGGAATCAAGCATCCCAAAGGGAGGGTCCCTCGGAGCCACGGGAAGCACACACGGGGCCATCTTTGCCCGGAAGACCCGCTCCCCGGATACATAACATCGCGGGTCGAGCCCGCGGCATCTTCATTGCGCTGTCACCTCGGGAGCCCCCTCGAACTCATCACCCTCATACAGGAGCCACGGGGAACAAAACGAACCCCTCGGGCTACCCCTCTCCAGGCAGCTCCACGCACATCCCCGTGGCGATGGTGAGCTTCCCTGCTTGGTCCTCCTCTTCCTCGCCGTGCGAGCCCCGGACCCGGCATAGCGGGAGTACGCGGCAACGGCCCCGGATCTCTATCCCACGGGAAGCAACGAAAAACCTCATAGAACCACACTGTGACAAAAACGAGAGAAGGCTCGGTGCAAAGAAAACGGAGAAACGACAAGTTGCTAAATCAAAAACGGCAATAAACTCATACCTCCAAAGCAAAGTCAAAACGGGCCGATGAGCGCGCGCCCCAGAGCTAAACCGGTCCGAGAAAGTAGAGCTCGGCCAAGCACCTCGCCCCAAGCAATATCACAAACTCTATCCGGATCAATCGAAGCTCTCAGCGAGCAAAGGGAGCCGCGGTCGCGTGGTTCGAGAACAAAGTCTCGGAAAGTGCATACCACAAAAAGGAGCGCGCCCAGTGCTCAGCGTCACTGGCCGGTACCCGGACATAGGCCCCAATCTTTGGCCGTGATCCTCGGCTCCACGTCGCTATATAGCATCCCCGGGCCCCTGCGAGGACGAGGCTCAAGCCCGGCGGCTCGGTCAGCACGGCATCGGAGATCATATCTCTCCACCGTCTGGCCCTCCTTTGAAGGAAAGCCGTGTAATGGCGGCAAAGTCGGTCGGCGTCACCGTCACCTCTCCCCGGCTCGGATGGAAGGTGTGGGTGGTATCCCACCAATACTCGGAAAGGCCAAGGAAGACGCTCTTGTTCTTCCTCGTGTCGAAACTCCGGCCGGGTTCTCTCTGAACACCCCGGGCCGAAGCGTAGACCGGCCTCACGGGACTCGGCCTACCATCCACGAAATATCGGGCATCGGCCGCGGCTCAACAACAGCCTCGAGCGATCCCCGAGTCTTCATCCTCTTGGCCTTCCCGGCCATAAGCCCCGCATCCTGCAGGTAAACACAGCAAAGGTACGTCATTCGCAGTACTTAATGCAAAAGAAAATAAAAGCATACATATAACCCGTCCCAAAACACGGCACACATTGCACATACTTTTCACATACAACCCGTCACAAAACACGGCACATATTGCACATAATTTTCACATACAATTTTCACATATATCCCGTCACGAAACACGGCACACATTGCACATACTTTTTGACATGCATTATACATATAATTTTTCCCATGCGATCAGTCACAAAAACACGGCACACCTTGTACACATTTTCTCAAAAAAGGGATTAAAGCTACACGACACATTTTCAAAAAAGTCCGTCCGCACATATAACCCGTCACAAAAACACGGCACATATTGCACATATTTTCCCCACAAAGTCCGTCACCCAAAAACATGGCACACACGGCACGACACGTATGCATAACACATTTTCAAAAAATCCGTCCCTACACGGCACACACTTTCAGACAAAACCCGTCACAAAACACGGCACATGTCACATTTTTTCACAAAAATTTGTCACTACACGACAAACTTTTCTCATAATGTACATACATAAATAGCATACGGTACAAAACACCAAAGCATGCATTTCATTAGAGAGGCACTTTATTTTCACAAATAAAAGCTACTCTACACATTTACGCACAAAATACACATACTCACAATTTTTACATGTCCATTTTCAACAATTCATCAAGAATTTCACAAAAGGCATAAAAAAAAAATAACAAAAATTCAAAAATGCGAAAAACTAAAACCTAGTTCTAGCATTCAAAAATTCGACGAGGGAATCAAAGCGGAGCAGATTTCTTACCTCCCAGACGTTCCTAGAGCGACGATTGTGCACCTCCGGTTCGGATACAAGACATCAGGGTTCTTCGAAGATGGAACAAGCGAGATCCAATTTCTTTGGAGCTCCATCCGTTGCTCGACCACTTCTTGGCTGCGTTGTCGACGATTCCTTCGAGATCCTTCCGCCATTGCAAGCGATTCAAGCAAAAATGGAGGATTTTGGTTAACAATGGAGGTTTTTCTCTCTCTCTCTCTCGGTTTCACGGCTGAAGAAGAAGGAATGGGGAAGGGCTCGGCATTTAAACACAGTCAAAACACAGGAAGCGTAAAAAACCAAAGTGGTCGTACGGACCTCTTTGCGGCCCGGAGGTTGGTCAGGTACGGACCTCTTTGCAAGGGTGGCCAAATTACTTTCACTGCCACTTATAATCTTTGCCCCAGGCGTCCTAAGGCCTTTTCGGCAAATCCAGTGCGGGAATGGTCCATCCGCCAATTGACCACGGCGTCAACGTAAGCCGGTCCTCGCCCGCTCCAGCGGCAATTCAATCCCAGCGTCAACGTAAGACCGGTCCTCGCCCGCTCCAACGGCAATTCAATCCCGGCCGTCAACGTAAGGCCAGGTCTCGCCCACTCAGCGGCAATTCAACCACCGGCCGTCGGTGTAAGCCCGGAACCTCGCCCAGCTCCAACGGCAATTCAACCGCCGTCGACGTAAGACCGGTCTTCGCCCACTCAGCAGCAATTGCGAGCAAGAAGAGCCTCGCCACCTCCCGGCAATTCAAGGCACGAGACGCCTCCAAAGCCCGCCCGACGGCAATTCAAGAAGAGCCTCCCAGTACGAATATCAAGGCACGAGACGCCTCCAAAGCGCCCGACGGCAATTCGAAGGATGACACCTCCCGGTGAATATCGAGGCACGAGACGCCTCCAAAACGCCCAGCGGCAATTCAAGAGGCACCCTCCGGTCTGAATATCAGGCACGAGACGCCTCAACGCCCGACGGCAATTCAAGAAGAGCCGACACCTCCCGTACGAATATCAGGCACGACGCCTCAGGCGACACCTCCTATGCAGACGCCTCCCGCTCAGCGAGGTCAGAGCCTTTCCCGACGGGGAAAGCCCTCTGAGCCACATCCCAGGATGAACACAGGCCGTCAAAGTAAGCCCGAGCTCCTTCCCCAAACCAAGTCAAAAGGGAATCCTTGCAAGCCCCTATAAGCCACGATAAATCCCAGCGGATGAACAGAGCGGCATCGTAAGTCCACCTTCTCCCCACGGACAAAGCACGAGACAACTAAACTTCTCAGCTCGAAGCCTCCACAGCAGCGATTGAAGTCCTCCGGCGTGGCACCGCCGCAGACGATTAAGTCCTCCGCGTGGCACCAGCGCCGGAAGACGATTCAAAGTCCTCCCGGCGTGGCACCAACCGCCCGAAGACGATTCAAAGTCCTCCGCGTGGCACCAGCCGCCGCGAGAAGACGATTGAAAGTCCTCCGGCGTGGCACCAGCCGCCGCCGAAGAAGATTCAAAGTCCTCCGGCGTGGCACCAGCCGCCGCCGGAAGACGATTCAAAGTCCTCCCGCGTGGCACCAAAAGCCGCCGCGAAGACGATTGAAGTCCTCACGCGTGGCGCAACCACATTCAGAAGACGATTCAAGTCCTCACACTATCCCCAGCCCGGAAGGCTTTAAACCACTTGGTCCGGAATATCGTATAAACCTCCCAAATCACTATCTCCGGCCCGGAAGACCTTAAACCACCCGATTAGGAAAATCGTAAAATTTCCATCCCAGGACACCACCACGTCCTCACAATTGACCTCGGCGGTCACCACATCTTAGGACACCACCACGTCCTTACCATTGACCTCGGCGGTCACCAACACTTCAGGGCACCACCACGCCCGCACTCACAGATTTCACGACCTCTGAACTACGACCAGGCTTGATTCCCGCCAGGGATACGTAGGAATCCTATCACAGGGTCCAGCCATTGACCTATGCGGTCACCTAGGACACCACCACGTCCTCACCACTGACCTCGGCGGTCACGTGACACTTCAGGGCACCACCACGCCCACATTCACAAAACACTCACCCCACACCCGAACTACGACCAGGCTTGATTCCCGCCGGGGATACGTAGGAATCCTATCGCGGGGTCCGGCCCTGCGACCTATGCGGTCACACAATAGGACACCACCACGTCCTCACACGGCCTCCCGGTCACTTTATCTCCCGGCCACGCGATCCAGTTAGGACCCTTATCTTATCGGCGACCCCACTTCTTTCATAAGTGACGTCGTCGAGGGCTTGTAAGTACCCCAATCTGGATCACACCCTTTCAACACACGGGAAACACCGCGGACTCATCAGCGCAGTCTCGACGACCCCTCTCACTCAAAACCCTCTCTAAACCCCCGGCCAAACCAAGGGAGGAGCCTTCTGGGATAAAAAGGGACAAAAGGACCTTTTGGGAATTTTCAGGAAATTGGAAAAGCAATAATGGTCCGTACGGACCTCTTTGTTATCATAATTACTGAATCCCTTAAAGTCCACAATATTCCCTCAAATCCGGAGAAAATGATTATCCTCTTGCTTAGTTGGTCCGTACGGACCTCTTTGCATGCAAGATGGTCCGTACGGACCTTATTGCTCGGGGACATCATGATTTCCAAATATTCACCATCATCACAGATTCCCTCAAATCGAGGAAAACCAAAAGTTTGGATTACCGGGGAGGTCCGTACGGACCTCTTTGCACCAATACGGCACTATAAATAGAGGGCTCCCCCTCCTCATTTTCACACACCTCCCACTTCGCTCTTCCTCCCTAGGCCTTCTGGCTTCCCCTCTAAGTCCTTCCGAGGCATTCCCGGCCCCTTTCGGATCCTTAGAGGCCTTCCGAGCCCCCTCGTGGTGCTCAGAAGCCTCCCAGCGCTCCGCGACGCTCCGCGCTGCCGAGGCACTCTCGAGGTACTCTGAGGCCCCTCGTGGTACTCAGAGGCCTTGCACAGTCTTTCCACGGTGTCCGGCTCTTTCCGAGTCAAACCGGCGATCCCAAACCACGCCGAAACTCTGTCCGAGTGACTCCTGCCACCACAACGCACGCCGAAACTCTGCCCGAGTGATCCCGACGATCCCTACGTACGCCGAACCTCTGCCCGAACGCAGCCTACAACATCAACTCACGCCGAAACTCTGTCCGCAGACAACCGGCATCTCCCGAAGCAATCTCGATCCGTACCGGAACGCTACTCCGACCTCAAACACTATTCCCCAGCGGAAGACAGACACGAATCAACATTGGTAAGGCTTCCTTCCATTACTATTTCAATACATTTCCATACATAGCATACAATGTAGACATCCGATACAGCATGCATTTTTAAAAGCACACACACACACACAACATTTAAAGGATATTAGGGGTATCCGAAAGACTCGTTTTACGAGGCGACTCGGGTGAGCTCTAATATTCTGATATTCTCTTCCCGAGGAGTCATCTGACCTCCGAACTCAAAATCTCATCACACAAAAACAGTTTAAAATTATCTTTAAACTAATGCCATTTTTCAATGTTTTGGGCTTAATAAAAACGGCGTGGCGACTCTACGAATGCGAAAACAAACGGCGGGACCAAACCGCCGCCAACGCGAAAGATGCCAGATGCCGGGGCGCGAGCCTCTCGGATCCGGGTAATTTCACTAGGGTCGACTCCTTTGGCTCGAAAGGTGTGTACGGGACACGGAAAGTAGTTCGAAAGGTTGTTTCGAAGTGGTAAGGGGCGTATTTGATCGAAATACGAAGGTTTCACGCGAATCGAGACAAAACGGGAGCTCGGAAGGGGTGAAAATCAGTTTGGCCGTGGGGTAGAGTGATTTTGGGGTAAAAAAAGTTCCTTCTTTTGGCTTTGACAGCCATTTCTATTTATAGGTGAAAATTGCAGTAGGAGTCCGGACGGACTTGGACTGAATCCAGGGGGTTTTGTGGTATTTTGGAATTCTGAGGGGCTTGCTGGCAATTTCAGAAAGTTTGCACAGGGAGTCCTGCCGGACTTTGGCCCGAATTCCAGGGGTATTTTGGTCTTTTCAGCTTGATTTGTGATTGAAGGGTAACTAGAGGGAGGTGGCATGGCTGCCATGTGCCCTGTGAGTCACCAGCCTATGTGGGAGTTTGTTCCCGGGTCCCGGTTTTGTCCGTTTTTTTAAATAACAGTCCGAAAAATGTCTGAAATGCCCCCGGAAAGTGCCGGAAAGTGCGTTTTTCAGGGAAAGCCATACTTTTACGTGAGATGACACGTGTTAAGTATGCTTTGACGTCGGGATGCATGGGGCAGTCCCGGGACGTCTCGTTGGCACGACAACGGGGAGTTTAACGAGTTCCGGTTAACCTGGAGCGGGTCAGTTAACGAATTTCGGTTAACTTTCTGACGGATTTGGACGATCCGGATTTGGGTACTTACAAATGGCGGTCAACCATTGTAAGATAATTTTTTAAAGTTGAGGCACATCACTTTTTTAGTTTATCAAATATACCCTCACAACGCGAGATCAATCATCCACAATTGTTAAAAATAAGTTGCTACACACAAAGCAGGTGTCCGATAATCACCCCAAAGAACAACATGAACTAAGTCAAAAATCCCTTCGAAATTGCTGTTACTAGCAAAAATTTATCTCTAGTTTGTTTGGTTTTGCAACAAATTTTACAAAAATCTTTATTAGCACTATTTTGACTAACAAAAGGAAGCAAATTAACTACTTTACATGATAGATGTCCCAACCGTTGATACCATAACTCATGCTTCGCAAGTTCCTTAGCGTTTCAGACTCGTGCTTCAGTAGACTTTCTTAAGTAGTACAACCCCTCGTTTTGTTCACCCGAAATCAACGTCTTCGAGGTTCGGTCCTATATTACACAAAGTTTGTCAGAAAATTGTACAAAATTATTTGAGTCATAAAGCAACTGAGACAAACAACAGATTGCAATTGAATGACAGATCATATAACACATTTTGTAGAACAAGTTTAGGCCCAATTTTAACATCGCCTTCTTTTGTGACAATGATGTGATTCCCATTAGGCAGTCCTACTATACTAGATTCAATGTTACGATCATTTCTAAGCAACGCAAGGTTTCCTTTTATATGTCGATTAGCCCCGCTATCCACTAGCCAAGACTCATCATTCATTTTACCATTCATGTGCTCATTACTTTTAACGTTGGTCTGCACCATGGATTTGAAACTGTTCCACTGCTCCCTTTTGAGTACCAAGAGTTGAGCACATTTTGCATCTGTCATTCATGCGCCATCATCATCATTCAATTGTACAGTGTTGGTTTGAGCGCCGAAAGACTCGCGCCCTCTCGCTCCTCCAGCGGTTGTCGTGACATTCAGCCCTTTCTTTCCCTCTCCATTACGTGAGGATTGCTCACCCCACCATTCCGGATATCCCACAAGCTTGAAACAAGAGTCGGCTTCGTGTCCCTTTTTCTTGCAATGTCCACAAGTAACATTCCCCATCCTTTGTGCCCCCCTTGAATTTCGGACCCCAGTTTGGTACGTACTACAAAGCTCATAGGTTTTGAGCACTCTTCTCTTGCACTCCCTTTGACACACTCCTTTCTCACCATAATTGAATAAAATTTGCTTATGTTGGAAAGAGGCTTAATTTGAGTTCAGAATATTTGATTTTACATTCTCGAACTTAGGTGTCTCGAGTCCCATAATAAATTGGTGCACTCGTTCCTTCTCCCTTCGTTGAGTGATCTTTAAGTTGATCTCACACTTGCATCCGGTGCAAGAACACGCCAAAACCTTGTCATAGTCATACAATTCATCTCACAACTTCTTAATCCGACCATAGTAAGCGGCCACACTTTCGTTCTTCTGTTGTTTATAATTGGCTAGGTCACACTTAATCTGTTGCACCCTTTGCCCATTGCCAACCGATAATCTCTGCTCCAAGTCATCCCATAAAATCCTCGCCTCCTCCACGTAAGTCACCGTGGATCGAAGATTTGGTTCAATGGTGTTGAAGATCGATGACACCACCATGGTGTTCACCGCCTGCCAAAGCTCTAGTTCATTCGCCTTTGTCGGACGATCAATCGATCCATCAATGAACCCAGTTTTCATCTTGCCTCTCAATGAACCTTTGTAAAAACGAGCCCATTCTTCATAGTTTTCTCCTTTCAATTGGACATGAGTGAGAATCTGTCCGAGATTATCACTCAATGAAAGGAAGTAGGGGGTTCTTTTCTCACTACTCTCAGTCTCAGCAACCATTTGCGTTGAGTTGTGTTTAGGTTTAAGGTTTTCAAGATCACCGCTCTAATACCAAGTTGGAAATCAAGAGGGAGAGAGGGAAGAATTTTCTCTGTTCATTTCAATGCCGTCAATGGCTTTATATACAACCTAGAGATCTTGATCTAATTTTGATACAAATCAATCTCTACAATTACACTATCAATCCCTATTATTTCGCTAACTACTTGATATACGTTATCAATTCCTATAATGTCGCTAACTACTTGATATACATTGTCAATCTCTATAATGTTATTAACTACTTGATATACATAAATAAGGATACGATATATACAAAGAGAGAAGAGAGTCCTTCAAGCGTGCTCCCTTTTAGGCGTGCTCAACTTCATGTGCGCTTCTGAAGGCGCGCTCCCCTTTATGTTTGCTCTTTCCATGCGCGCCCCATATGAGCTTCATCATGGGGTCCTTCTGTGTTCCTCCTGGTGTACTTCCGTGCGCTCCTAGGGGCGCTCACATTCCTAGGGCGCTGACGCGTCTTCAACATTATCCAACATCGGGAATAAACGAGACTTGTAACATATCGGACTTTATTATGGTATCAAAGTTAACTCTATGATGGAACCTTAAACTTAAAGTAGAACTTAACCAATGGGTGCTAACCCAAAATGGGAAAGACCCTCCAAAAATAGGTGTATTGCTTTGTGCTCACCGTGTGGCTGCGTGCCTTTTCCCCTAACTCCGGACTTCATTTCTACTACTCATTTGCCTACTTTATTCTCGTAAGAGTAAATTAATTTGAAGATTTTTTGTACATTCATTTTGGTACGGAGGTAGTAGCTATTTTTCATGGTTCATATTTGGGAAAGTTTTTAGAGGAAATTTTTGAAGATTGGACTTTCATTTTGGCACGGGCGAGTAATTATTAACGAAAATACGATACATCAGTCTCATGTCGATTTTAAACAGTTTGGTTATAATCTTATAATGAAGTTCTTGCACGAGAACAGTCGAAAATACGTAGAGAACAACAATCTGTAGCTGCTACAATTATGTGAAAACAGCACCACGACGAAAAGCTATAAACAGTCTGATATAGTCTAACACTTCCCTGGTTCAAGGATACGCCACGATCACGGATTGAACAGCTTCAATGTCTGTAATTGTGTAACGACTAAAACCAGCCTCGTGAAGAACGTATGCCCATTCCTTTGTAGTTCGCTCTTTCCCTTTGTCTGTATGAGCCATCATCACCATATCTAACATCAACCCAACATCCTTAAACTTGTCTTCCTCTTTTCCTTCTATCACTGCCTCCACAATTATCACCTTCCCGGTCTCCGGTGGAATGGCTTCCTTGCATTTCTTCAAGATGGCAATGCTCTCGTCGTCATCCCAATCGTGAAGTACCCACTGCATTTGGCAGCACCATAAACCAGTTAGTCACGAAAAAGTTACATAAAAAGAGTATGATTATAGGGCTCGTCTAGTGCAGTGCTTTTGAAACGTAGCATTTTTAAATCCTAAATTTTTGAAACACCCTGTTTTAGAGCTCGTCTCATGTTTATTTTAGAGCTCGTCTGGTGGTGCTGAACATCATACGAGCTCTAAAACAACACTATTTTAGAGCTCGTCTGATGCTCAACATCAAACGAGCTCCAAAACAGCTCGTTTTGAATACAGATCCAATTTTCTGAGCATTTTTTTTGTTTCAAGAACATTACAGTTCTACATATTTTACATTTTCCAAATAATTAGCTTCCCAGACAATCTGTATGCGAACTAACCATTATGTATGCAGCATCGGCTTTTGGGACGCTCACAAACATGTCGCCACCCACATGCTCAACGCCATCCCACTTTGGAGCAACCGAGACAACATGAGGTAAATCAAAGTTGATCCCACGAACCCACGGGCACGACTCGACAATCAAACCAAGAGCGGTCCCATCACCCCCACCAACATCAACCACCGACTGCAGTCCCTCAAACACCTCAGGACAACCATCTAGCACCGCCGACACAGCCCTCCTAGCACCACAAGCCATAGCATCTTCAATAAGCTTACTATGGCCCGGATTCATCTCTGCATATCCCCAAACATCATCTCCATGAGCCGCCTTAAAAGCAAAACTCCGACTACCTAAAACACGCGCACTTAAACCTTGCCATGGAGCCAGCATTACCGGACTGGTTTCAAGTAACACAAACTGAGCCATGCTGTGTTTTCCTTCCTTCATTAAAAGGCGGGATAAGGGGGTTTGAATATATCCAACGGCTGAGCTTTTGGCTATCGCCTTTTCCTTGAATATGCCACGTTGGATCAAGAATCTCATGATCCGGTGAAGGCATAAGGAAGACGAGCATCCGAGCTCTGACGAGAGCTCGGATACTGTTATGGGGTTTTCACTCTTCTCAATGATATCAGCTATTCCAAGCTCAATAGCACACTTGACTGCAGCCATTTCAGTGAAGCCGAATATGTATTTCCATATATCTACTTGCGCTTGCGCTTCTTCTTCTCGAGTGAATAACTGTGCCATCTCTCTCTCTCTCTCTCTCTCTCCTCTCTCTCTCTCTCTCAAGATCTAGCTCTTGTTATGTAGATATGTATATAGAAAATGGTAAGTCCTGTAGATGGACAAATGAGCTAACTTAAATATATGCGTAGTTTCCTCTAGTGGGCAATCTGATTTACACGTGATTAATCATGATTAACGTGTAAATCGGTCCACTAATTAATTAAGGCGATCAACCAACTCCATTAAATAAACATATTTCTGTACTTAATGGGCAACAAAAAACAAGAAAGATAACACAAATTAATAAAAAAAAAATACTGATAGGGAGCCAGCACAGCATGGCCTGAGGACAAAATGAGCTGCATAATTCATTATCAGTGGCTCCCCACACTTGATCACTAGGCATTTATATATTTTCAAGAAGATAAAATTAGTTAGCATTTATATATCATCTTTTAACTTAGTGCTGGTGAGGCAGTTACACACAAGACATCACTGACAGTGCATGCCATATATGGCATCAATAATTTCGAAATAAAGATAGTAATGATAGACACAAAATCAATTCAAAATTGATGTCACTCGTTGTTGTTGTTTTTTTTTTTTTTTTTTGATTATCAGGGTTAGAACTTCATGGGATCAATCCCGAACCAGCGCACGCCTCAATCATGATCCCTTTCACACTCTGCGGGAGCCTAAAACCCAAGGTAGGATTTAAATTACAAAGATTCCCCTTGGGGGAAATCGAACCGGTGATCTCTCTTACGGGAAGCCACCAAGATACTGCTGAGCCAAAGCCAGTGACATCACTCGTTGTTGATTGGACGTTTAAGAGATCGTACAAACTAGGCCAACTTGCGTTTACCTCTTCTGAGCATACACCAAATTTCACTTTAAACTCCGGTGTATATTTTGGGTAAACTAGTACTGTATATATTTAGTAGCTGTCAGCATTGATCAAACATACTCCCTCCTTTTTACGATAATATGCAAAAAGATTCCTTTTGAACGTTTCACAATAATTTGTACTTTCCTAAAAAAATGGAAATGGAACCCACTTCTCCCTACTCACAACACTTTTCAAATTTATTATTCTCTCCACTCATTCTCTCTCCTATTTTACTTTTACACTCACAACACTTTACTTTTATCACTTTTTACCTTAATTCCCACATCGACACAAAAGGTGCATACATTTGTGGGAGGAAGGAGTACTGTGCATTTTTCAAATTTTCAATATCCCAATATGAGTGTATGTTTTGTATTTACTCCCTCCGTCCCGTTCGAAGAGGCAAAGTTTTGGTCTTGTTGTACGGGAAGTAAAAAAAGTGATGTAGGAAATAGAAAAAGTGTATAGTAGAATAAATATTGTGAGTATGAAAAGTGATGTAGGAAAGAGAAAGTGGGGTATGAAATAGTTAGTGAATAGTTATTGTGAGCATGATAAGTGAGTTCCACAAATAAAGAAGTAATAAAAAAAATTTCATTTTTGAGTTGTGCCTTTTCAAATGGAACACCCAAAAAGGAAATTTATGTCTCTTCGTTCGAGTGGGACGAAGGAAATATACTTTTATACTTGTCATACTAAAATCAAGGGGTTCAAATTTTGCCAACTGCAATTTCTTTGAATCTTCTAATAAAATAAGTTATCATTTAATTAAAAAAATTAAAAATCAATGTTTTGCATATATACTTGCAATGCTGAAGTTGGACAGAGTCATATATTTGGATTTTTGAACCATTGCATCACTTAGTTTGCTATAGGGCTGCTCCAGCCATAAAAATCATATGGCAAAGTGTAAAAGAAAAATATTTTTTATAGTACAAAATGTGATTTTACATTATTCAAAATATTGTACATTGTGTTATACAATTTTTATATTTATTGTCTGATTTTTACGCTGCAGCAAAGGCAGAGCGATGTAGCAGTAGCAGTTCCACGTCCATATATTTGTGTGTGAATCGGTAGTCCAAGTTCCAAGGCTTATCCTTGAAACTTGTTTCTGATTGAAGGAGTCTCACCAACAGACAAACTAATGATATCTGTTCCTTTTCCTCAAATGGAATTGCAATAATGTTCATAGTGTTAGGAGATATACTCCCTCAGTCCTGCCCAAAATGGCATTTTTGTCTCCTTGCAAAGAAATTAAAAAAAAATGATAAAAAAAAAAAAAAAAGTGTATAGTAAAATAAATGTTCTGAGTGAAAGGTGATATAGGTAAGAGAAAGTAGGGTAAAAAATAGTTAGTGGATACTCCCTCCGTCCCACCAAGAGTGTCACCCTTTTAGGGATGACACGCAAATTAAAAAAAAAAAGAAACAAAAATGTTGTGAGTGTAATTTGAAAATAGGAGAGAGAATTAGTAGAGGAAATAGTGAATTTAAAAAGTATTGTGAGTGTAGAGGAGAGAGAATTAGTGGAGGGAATAGTGGATGGCATAATAAAATATTAATAAAATATTTCCTTTTTAGGAAATATGACGCTTCAAACGGGACGCCATTTTGGGTAAAAAGTGACACTTGAAGTGTGACGGAGGGAGTATTTATTATGAGAGTATGACAAGTGGATCCCACAAATGAAGAAGTAATAAAAAAACTTTCCATTTTTGAGTTGTGCCCTTTCAAATAAGACGCCAAAAAAAGAAATTTGTGCTCTTTCGAGCGGAACGGATGGCCATTTATGTGTATCAATATGTATGTGCATTTATAGCCGCATTTTTATTTATTTATTTGATATCTATGGTTAAGATTTTTAATTTTTTATAAGTTAGGTTCTATATACAAGTCAAATAAATATTGGCCGTTGATAACGGCGAAGATGATAGATTTCAAGGCAATTTAGCAAAGGGTTTTCATATATTTCACTTTTTGTGTTTGATATACAAAGAGCCCTATATATACACAATGAGAGGCTACGAGATCTCAGCATATCTTTACAAACGAATATCCTAATATCCAAGATCACATAATGAAGGAAAGAAATAATTACAAGGCTAAGAAATACAATTAGAATCAATCCAAATATTATTAGAATATTTTCAGCTCCATCACTCCCCCTCAAGTTGGCGCATGAAGATCACGAATGCCCAACTTGCCAATCAAAAACTGAAAACGAGTTGTTCCCATAGCTTTTTGTAAATAGATCAGCGACTTGCAGCTCGGTGGAGATTTTGTGAGGAGAAACATCTTTGGATTCAACACGTTCCCGAACAAAATAGCAGTCCATTTCCAAATGTTTGGTACGTTCATGAAACACCGGATTAGCGGAAATGTGTCGAGCAGCTTGATTGTCACAATAAAGAGGTGTGGCTTGAGACTGAGGTGCCTCTAAGTTAGTCAGTAGCCAGCGAAGCCATAAGAGCTCACTTACAGTGGTGGCCATGGCTCGATATTTGGCCTCGGCCTAGGAACGCGACATAACAGTCTGCTTCTTGGTGTGCCAAGAAATAGGAGCACCACCTAATGACATAAAATACCCCGTACATGATCGTCTGGTCATTTGGCACCCACCCCAATCGGCATCACAGTATGCTTCAAGAGTTAAGTCCCCATTCGACGGTAAGAATATGCCTTGTCCAGCAGTACCTTTGAGGAAGCGTACGACTCACATGGCAGCATCCATATGACTTTGGCGTGGGGCTGAAACAAACTGACTAAGCAAATTCACAGCAAACTGAATGTCTGGCCGTGTAACAGTCAAGTAAAGTAGGCGTCCAACAAGTCTGCGATAATGTAGTGTGTCCACGAGGGGAGTATCATCTTCGGCAAGGAGGCGGAGGTTTTGGTCCATGGGAAAAGTACTCGGCCCCCCTCCTTGTAACCCTGATTCTTCTATAATATATAATATCGAGGGTGTACTTTCTTTGAATAAGAATAATGCCCTCCGGGGATCTTGCAACATCTATCCCCAAAAAATACTTGAGCGAACCAAGGTCCTCGATGCTGAATTTTTTATCTAAGTACGACTTCACATATGTAATCTTATGAATATTGTTCCCAACCAATATGACATCAGCAACGTAAATAAGTGTTGCAACATAAGTGGTACCGTGTTTAAAAATAAAAAGAGAATGGTCTGCCTTGGACTGTTGGAAGCCAATGTCAAGAAGCACCCGAGTAAATTTGTGATACCAATTACGGGATGCTTGTCGAAGGCCATAGAGAGATTTGTGCAATTTACAAACTCGTGTGTCATCATCCTTCGCAAATCCTTGTGGGAGTTTCATATAGACGTCTTCTTCCTAATCCCTATGAAGAAAAACATTATTCATGTCTAATTGATGGACTTCCCAATTTTTCTTTGCAGCCACTGCAATTAAACTACGCATTATCACCAACTTAGCAATCGGGGCAAAGGTTTCATGGTAGTCAATGCCTTCGACTTGAGTGAATCCTTTGGCAACTAACCTTGCTTTGTATCGCTCAATTTCTCCATTGGGTTTATACTTAATTTTATAAACCCATTTGGAACTAACTGCAAACCCACCAGGGATTTATCCTTGCCTGTCCCAAGTCAGGATAAAGGGTGAGGGTTGTGGTAGGCTTGTGACAGCCAGCGTAAAAATTTTGTCACATTATCATGACATGAATCGGAATATGAATATCGTTGGGGCGTTTCCTCAGCAGCGACGCGCTACACTTCAAAGACCTGGGTGTAGTGATAAATATGCAAAGGTTGCTAGGTCGTCGCCCGAAAGTGACGCGACATCTCTTCGCCCTGGGGTGTTGTCAAAT
This sequence comes from Adenophora triphylla var. japonica, assembly GCA_022495995.1. NCBI lineage: Eukaryota > Viridiplantae > Streptophyta > Magnoliopsida > Asterales > Campanulaceae > Adenophora > Adenophora triphylla. The sequence goes on from JAFEMH010006418.1 coordinate 45,770, forward strand.
ATGCAAGGGTTCCCGCATTGCGGACGAGTGCGGGTAAAGAAGCTAGTCCATGGTAGATGTAAGGGTAGTGGGATGCGCTTTGGAACTTGGAATATTGGATCCTTGACAGGGAGATCAGCAGAGGTGGTGGAAGTTATGAGGAGGAAGAAGATTCACATAATGTGTCTACAGGAAACTAAGTGGGTTGGAGAGAAAGCAAAAGAAATATCGCCTTGAGATTTTAAGCTTTGGTACTCAGGAAAGGATAAGGGTAGAAATGGAATGGGTATCATTATTGATAAGGAGTATATTAATGATGTGGTGGAAGTGTACAGGAAGAGTGATCGAATTATGGGCATTAAACTGGTGATACGTGATGAGATTATAACTATTATTTCCGCCTATACACCACAAGTAGGGTTGGATGCATCTATTAAACAAGTGTTCTGGGAAGATTTGGAGGAGGTAGTGCAACGAGTACCTATTGGTGAGAAATTAGTGATTGGTGGTGATCTGAATGGGCATGTGGGGTCTAGTCGACATGGGTTTGAGAGCATACATGGAGGTTTTGGTTTTGGGGAGAGGAATGAAGCAGGAAATAGTATCTTGGACTTTGCGTTGGCATATGACTTTAGTATAATGAACACTTGGTTCAAGAAGAGAGAATCTCACTTAGTGTCCTATAGGAGTGGAGGTAATGCGAGTCAGATTGACTTCTTCTTAGTAAGAAATGCTTGTAGAAAGAGTTATACAGATTGCAAGGTTATTCCGGGTGAGAGCACAGCGACTCAACATAGACTGGTGGTACTTGATTTTCGAAGTAAGAGAATTTCGAGGAAGAGAAAACCACATGTAGACCCTAGAATCAAGTGGTGGAGACTTCAAGGGGAGAATTAACAGAAATTTGTAGCTAAGATGGTCGATACCGGTATTTGGTCGGATAATATGGAGGATATGAATATTGATTCGACTTGGACTAAGATGGAATACCATAAAGGAGGTGGCGAAAGAAGTCCTTGGAGAATCTAGAGGAAACGGGCCACCAAGTAAGGACACATCATGGTGGAACGAGAAAGTAAAACAAGCAATAAAGGGCAAGCGAGAATGCTACAGATTATTGGGGAAATGTAGGAGCGACGAGAACTATGAGAAGTATAAGGAAGCTAGAAGAGATGCTAAGAAAGCAGTAAGAGACGCAAGAGCAAAGGTGAATCAAAAACTTTATGATAAGTTGGATACAAAAGAAGGGAAAAGTACATCTACAGAATCGCTCGTATGAGGGATAAGAGGACACGAGATATTGGGACGGTTAAATATGAGAAAGATGTAGATCAAAGAGTTCTAGTCGGGGATAAAGAGATAAAAGATAGATGGAATTCGTACTTTGATACCTTGTTCAATGGCGGTCAAGAGCAGGATATTGGAGATTTAAATATCTCTTCGAGTATGGTTAATCGAGATTTTATGCGGAGAATTCAAAAGAGTGAAGTAAAAATGGCAATGAAAAAGATGAGATTGAAGAAAGCTGTAGGACCGGATGGTATACCAATTGAGGTTTGGAGATGTTTCGGGGAGAGGGGAATAGATTGGTTAACAATGCTATTTAACAAGATATGGAGAATTGACGCAATGCCATTGGAGTGGCGAAAGAGTACTTTGATCCCTTTATATAAGAACAAAGGTGATATCCAAGATTGTGCCAACTATCGGGGGATCAAACTAATGATCCATACTATGAAACTTTGGAAAAGAGTGATTGCACAAAGGCTGGGAAAAATTGTGGATATTTCGGATAACCAATTTGGGTTTATGTCGGGAAGATCGACTATGGAGGCAATATATCTTATGAGACAAACCATGGAGAAATATCGGGATCAAAAGAAAGATTTGCATATGGTTTTCATTGATTTGGAGAAGGCGTATGATAAAGTGCCAAGAGAGGTACTTTGGTGGGCATTAACAAAGAAGGGTGTTTCAAAGAAATATATTGATATTATCAAGGACATGTATAATAGAGTTAGTACTTGTGTACATACTAGTATTGGGAAGATTGAAGAGTTTCCTATAAAGATTGGAGTGCATCAAGGTTCCGCACTTAGCCCCTTTCTTTTTGCTTTAATAATGGACAAATTGATGAGGTCAGTCCAAGATGATATACCAAGGTGTATATTGTTCGCAGATGATATTGTGCTGATTGATGAGACAAGAGAGGGTGTTGAAAGTAAATTGGAGTTGTGGAGACACACTTTGAAATCTCAAGGTTTTCGACTAAGCAGAAGCAAGACTGAATATTTGGAGTGTAAGTTTAGCAGAGGTGGAAGTAGGGAGGCAGGGGCGGTCACATTTGATGGAAATATTGTCCAAGCTTCTGAGTTTTTTCGCTATCTTGGATCCATTATCCAAAAGGATGGAGAATTAGATGGTGATGTGGCTCATAGGATTAAAGCAGGTTGGTTGAAGTGGAAGAGTGCCACAGGGTTTCTATGTGATCGCGGCATGCCCAATAGATTAAAGGGAAAATTCTACCGCACGACAATTAGGCCGGCATTGCTTTACGGCACCGAATGTTGGGTCGTGAAACAGTGTCACGTGCATAAGATGAATGTGGCGGAGATGCGTATGCTTCGATAGATGTGCGGTCATACAAGAGAGGATCGATTGGGGAATGAGGTGATCAGAGGTAAAGTAGGAGTTGCGCCCATCGAGGATAAAATGAGGGAAAATCGTCTGAGGTGGTTTGGACATGTGAGAAGGAGACCGAGTGATGCACCGGTTAGTAGGCCGGAACAGTGGAGAAATGATAAAATGGCGAGGGGCAGGGGAAGACCCAAACAAACTTGGATTAGAGTGATCGAAAATGATATGAGTTTACTTGGAGTGGATGAAAGTATGGTGTTGAAGAGGCCGGAGTGGAGGGCAAAAATTCATGTGGGGGGCTGATTTTTTTACTTTTTTATTTTTTATTTTATTTATTTATTTATTTTTATTTTATTTATTTATTATTATTATTTTATTATTTTTATTTTTTATTTATTTTTTTATTTTTTCCAACAACCTTTTCTCACGATGACATATGAGGATTCATGTTAGCCGACCCCAAATTATTTTGGGATTAAGGCTTTGTTATTGTTGTATTTGGAACTAACTGCCTTCTTCCCCGGAGGTAATGTTTCAAGTGTCCACGTCCCATTTTCTTCCAAAGCTTTTATTTCTTTCTTCATTGTTTCACGTCAATGTTCATTCTTGACGATCTGATGATAGAATTTAGGCTCATCATGTGAAGTGATGGCCGCTAAAAAAAACTTTGTGAGTGGAAGAAAATCTGTCATAGGAAACGAAATTGGACAGAGGATATACCTTCGAGTTCTCTGAAGTGGTGACAGGTGGCGCATGGTCTATAGAATTCGGTAATGTAATAACCCGTAATTTTAATATTATTTTATTAATTAATTTAAATCCTTTAATTAATAAATATTCATCTTAATAAAAATGTTTCCTTTTATTAATTACTTATTCCCTGTATTAGTTGGATTAGGAGTATTGGATTTATTTAATTGGCTTAAGTAACCTTGTGGGCTTAGTCAACCTAGGACTAGGAATAACCTATTATAAATAAACCTCTCTTAACCTAGTAAACCTAATATCTTCATAACCCTAGCAGCCTATTTTTTTTTTTACCGTGATAAGAATATATAGAGAGAGGGAGGCGGCCTAAGAGAGTGCCGTGAGAGAGAGAGTTGCCGCAAGGGAGAATTGCCGTGAGAAGAAGGAGCGGCCGGAAGAGAAGAAAAAGAAGAAAAGCTTCTTCATTGCTTGGGGATATTCAACGTTAAGGTAATGGTTTACACCCTTCTTGTATCATCCTTAAACCCTAGAAGAACCCTAGAATATCCTTGGAATTGAATTAGGGTTTAATATCATTATGTTGATTATTGGAGTTTGAAGCTATAATATTTGTGTTGGGGGAATAATATTAATTGGAAACCTAACATTGTTGAATAATGATTAAGGTTTAGAGCATGTTAATCAATGTGTGTGAACTAGGGTTGCATGCTAAAAGGAAAGAAAGAGGATTAGGTTGTAGTGTGTGTTTGTGTGTGCTGTGAATAGTAACCTGTGTGTGTTTGTGTGTGCTGTGAATAGTAACATGTGTGTGTAGTGTGTTTGTGTGTGCTGTGAATAGTAACCTGTGTGTGTTTGTGTGTGCTGTGAATAGTAACCTGTGTGTGTTTATGTGTGCTGTGAATAGTAACCTGTGTGTGTAGTGTGTGTGCTGTGAATAGTAATCAGTGTGTGTTTGTGTGTGTTGTGAACAATAACTATGTGTGCTGTGAATAGTGTAATTAGTGTGAGAAAAGTCACAAAAAGGATTTGAATAAGGTTTGTAAGCCTAGAAACCCTAAGGGTAATTTGGGAAACCAAAAAGGGGACACTAGTTAACCTTAAAAGGAGTTAAAAGAAGAATAACTCATAGATTAACAAGATGATTTAGAATGGGTAATTAAAGTAATAGGAATTACTTTTACCCTAAAAATTATTATTTTGCATGATTGTAGATTTGTGCAAGGATCCGTTGCAAGGAAACGCAAGCGTTAAAGGTAAGGGATTACGTTCTTTAAGTATTTGAATATATCTTTCCTTCGTGATAGGATTTCCTATTTGATGATTGTATACTACCAAGTGGCCGGTAGTTGTTCATTTGTATTCCTTTGATATGAGTGTTCTTTGGAATATCCTACCATTGATATTATGATTGTTCAATGTGTATCCGTGATGATTGGATTTTGATTAATGTGTTCTCGTACCTTGAACACTATATATGATATTATTATGTCCATTTGATGAGGACTTTGTATGATTTGGTCTAGACAGATTGAAATGGCCTTACTGTTGAATGAATTGGTCTAAACAGATTGAAATGACCTTAATTTTATGATATATCAGAATAAGGGAGTGCCCCAAATAAACGGCGTAGATTATCTTATTCAGAATAAGGGGGCGCCCTAGATTAAAGGCGTAGATCTTCTTATTCAACGATCACCGAATAGGTGTATCGGAGTCACCCTAGATTAAAGGTGCACAATTACTTGGAATTGACGGACTATGTGATTACAGTCTCCATCTTGATTATTCTTGTGAAAGTGCCACTATTTGATAATTGAAAAGTATATTTCATTGTTGTTCGCAGTATCTGAACCATTTATTGTGCAAGTTATGCTTTCATTGATATATTTGTTGAACTCCGTTTGTTCCGGTCATCTCTTCCTAGAAACCGAAGAGATCCCGTATGAACTTACTGAGCATTGTTCGCTGACCCCTTCCTATTCTTTCCCCTCCCAGGTAATAAATGATTGGAGTGGATTGGCTGCATGTTTGGTGGCTTAGCGGCTATTAGAGTTCGAGTTATTATTTTTAAGACAATAAGTATTTATTTTGAGCTAGTGGATTGTACTAGCCGTTGAACTTTTTACCGTTATCCACATTTAAGTTATTTCGAATTGTAGTTAGTATTTGAATTATGGTTATAGTAGCCGTTGGAGGTTATTTTATTATCAATTAAGTATTATTGTTATTTGTGGAATATTTGGGTCGTTATAGTTGGTATCAGAGCTTTGGCTTTAGGTCATATGGGAGATCTTAGATCGTTAAGGCTATTAGGAGGAAGTAGTACTTTAATATGATTGGGCCTACCTAGAACTTATTTTGGGACGGAGAATTTTAGGAAAATATTTCTCTTGGAGTATGACTAAGAATTCTCTTGGGAATTTAGAGAACTTATCTTTGGGATATGCAATTATGGTTTATGATTTACTGCTTTTGTATTTTGAGTTGTTACGAGACACTGATGAATGGTTCTTTTATTATAGGAAATGGACGAACCTAATAATGCTATGAAGAAGAACTTGAGGCTTATAATGCTTAGTGAGAAGGTGATCAAGAAGTACGCGTCGAGGATTCAGAAGCTGAGTAAGGCAGTGAAAGCCGAAAAGAAAAAGGTGAACAAGATGACAGTAATGTGGAAACAAGCCAGAGGAAGGTGGTTCAAGGCTCTAAAGGATCTAGCAGAAATGAAGAAAACTTTGGTCAAAACGGAAGATTATTGTGACAAGGTTAGAGAGCAAGCATATGGTTTTTACTATGAGTTGCAGGATCTTAAGGCTGCTAGTGCTAGAGATGAGAACCCAGCTGAACCAGTGGTTCATAACGTTCTGGATATTGAAGAAGTAGCCGTTCAGAATCTTGTTGAAGACTGAGAAGGGACCAAAGCGTCTCCAATCATGAGTGAAAAGCATGAGGAAGAGAAGGTGACTAGTGGAAAACCTAAAGAAAGTTTTAGGAAGAAAGTGAAATTGGAAGTAGAAGGAAGAATTGTTTGGTTTTAGTTCTAGAAAGGATAGTAGTGGGTAGTTAGCATTATTTTATTTCTGGTAGCAAGAACTTATGGATTGATTGTTTTTCATTCTAGTTTATGAAATAAAACCTAGTTCGCTTTTTGATTTATATTTGCTTCAATTTGTTCCTTAAATGTTAATTATGTGTGTTAATTGGAACAAGGAAGATTGGTCTAGTGAATCGACCAAAGTAAATACTAATCGGCTGAATGAGACGGCCATGTGTGATTAAATTTGGGTCTAGTAAAACAGCCTATGAATGTGTTCACCAATCTATGAAAATTAATCTGGTCTAGTGAATGGACCGATCGCATAATGGGAGTCTGTTGAGACGCCCTAATTTAAGTGAATGCTATAGGAGTAGCAAGTATGAGTATTAGTATTGTTGGTCTATTGAAGTGACCAATAAGTCTGTTGAAACGACTTATGAGAGTAATGCTGGTCTATTGAAAAGACCAAGGGTCTAGTGAATTGACCTATGACTTGATTTAAATGTTTTAGTCTATTGAGACGAATTATGTTTATAGTAAAAAGTATTTCGCGCTAAGTATTGCTAGTATGGGCGTGAGTGATAACGCCTCATGTTCGTAATACTGATATAGGCAGTATGTTATCGTCCTCAGATGTCGAGGAGCAATGAAAATGAAAATAACGGCAAAGGACAGTTGGACCCAGACATGACAGACCTGTTGCAGACGTTGACGCAGACCATGGCTGGAATTAGTCAGGTGGTACAAGGTTTGGCTCAGATAGCTACCACAACAAGAGCTAGAGTGGTAGAGAAGGAATCAGATAGCTACCGCAACAAGAGGGATGAGAGGAAAAAGCCCGTTGAAAAGGAAACGACTGGATCGAAGGGATATACTGGAAACTGGAACCGAGACGGAACCAGTAACAAGATGAAGGCTACGGACGAGGACCGTGGGAAAGAAGTTGCTAAGAACAAGAACTATGGTAACCGTAGAAACGGGAATCGAAGTGTCACTTAAGGAAGAAAACCCGAGGAAAAGTGCAAAGTGTGTGAAAGGAGTCATCAGACTAATGAATGTTGGTATAAAGATAAGAAATGCTTTAACTGCGACAAGGTGGGACATCCACAGTGGAAATGTCCAGAACCCAAAAAGAACCCAATTGCTCAAGGTGCAAGGAACGACAACCAAGGAAATGGAGGAGCTCGTGGTCGCGTGTTCACTATGACAGCCAGGGATGCAAGAGCCACAAATGACGTCGTGGCAGGTACTCTTCACCTTTTTACTCGTAGTGTATATGCATTGATTGATACTGACGCTACCCATTCTGTTATTAGCAACCGTTTAGCGAAGCGCATGAAATTGAAACCTGAGGCGTTAGAAATACCTTTAGTGATAGATACCCCGACTAATGAGTCGGTCCCTATATCGTCTGTGTATAAGAATTGCCCTTTGAACATAAGTGATAGAGAACTCGAGGTTGACCTAATAGAATTAGAAATGAATGAGTTTGACATTATTTTGGGGATGGACTGGTTAGATGCGTATCATGCAAAAGTAGACTGTTTCAAGAAGGAAGTACATTTTGGGTTACCATTTGGAGAGGAGTTCTATTTTCAAGGACCGAAGCCGAGAAGTCGATCGGGTCTTATATCAGTGATGAAGGCTCGGAAGATGCTAAGGAAAGGGTGCGAAGGGTTCTTGGCTTACATAGGCGAGACAGAAGGGAAAGAAGTGAGCATAGATTCTTTGTCAGTGGTAAAAGATTTTAAGGATGTGTTTTCAGAGGAATTGCCTGGAATACCACCGGAAAGGGAGATAGAATTTTCCATAGACTTAGTACCAGAAACCGCACCGATACCGAAGGCACCGTACAGAATGGCGCCAACGGAACTTAAGGAATTGAAGGAACAACTACCGGAATTGTTGTTTGACGGGTTGATAAGACCGAGTGTTTCGCCTTGGGGTGCACCGTCATTATTTGTAAAGAAGAAGGATGGATCGATGATAATTGTATCGACTATCGGGAGTTGAATCGAGTGACGGTTAGGAATCAGTATCCGTTACCGAGGATTGACGAATTGTTTGACCAACTTCGGGGAGCGTGTTATTTCTTGAAGATAGATTGGAGATCGAGATATCATCAACTAAGAGTAAATAAAGAGGATGTGGCAAAGACGGCCTTTAGGACAAGATACAACCATTACTGTAAGTGCTCCAATTTGAGTTGGTAGTTTTTTCGTTAGAAAGTTAACGAAAGTTTTAACATTTCTAACATTTCTAACAATCTCTAACCTTCCTAACCAAGCAAGAGTAGGTTAGGGTTTGCCATTTAAAGTTAAACCAAAAAAGGAATCCAAAAAAGCAAAAGAATTAAGAAAATCCCGAAACAGCAAGTTGAAAAACAATTTCTGCTGATATTTTGAAAAATATTCTTCCTGTTCAAAGCCTGGAGCAGCATTTAATGCACCAGGCACGTTTTACAGGGACCTCCGCGCGGACATGTATGTAATTTCAGAGGGCCTATAAATTGAACCCTCCTCTCTCAGTTTACACAACACAACTTACTCACAGCAACGAAGTTCTGGCGAAATATAGAGAGAAAACAGTGGGAATCCTTAGATTGCCACCATTTTCTCTTGAATCTTTCCCAATAAAATACCAAACACACCAAACCTTGATACTCCTCAAGCCAAACACCAAATCTTGATACTCCTCAAGTCAAATTCCAAGCCTAGGAAGATAGGGTGTCACCATTGGTAAAGCCCTCCTTCTCAAAACCCTAAAATTCTCTTTTGATCTCTTGATCATCTTGTTCTTCTTACTTTGACTTATTTTATGTCTAGTTTAACTTGAGTTTTGACCTAAGATGGTCATCTTGAAGTTCATCTTCATGAATGACCATCTCAAGTGGTCCACATTTTAGATCTTTAGTCAAATCTTTCTCTTTGGTTTCATCTTTACAAAACCCCCTTTCCCTTTGCAAAGGACATGTTTAAACCCCATAAATTCCCCAAGGATGACTTGAATATGATAACCACTTAATAAAAAGTAGTGGTATCAAGTCTAGGGATGAAAATGGGGTGAACATAGATGCAAATCCCCCAAAAATCACATTTTCCCTCAAGAACATCTTGCTGTCCAGTAGCATTGTTCTGAGACCTCAGTCCATTTTCCTATTTTTTGGACCTAGTAAAACTTGGAATTGGATGTTGACTACAAAACACTTTTTGTAGCCAACATCCAGAGCTTTCCAGACATAATTTTATTTTATTTTTTTAGTAAGTGAAACTCCTTTTTTCAATTTTTCTTTTAGAGGCCAGTTCATCAGCTTCTGGAAATCCAGATTTCACATCTGAGATTTCTAGAAGGTTTTGACCCCTCAAATTACTTCCAAAATGGAAAGTTCCTTTGCAGAAACCCTATTTAGGGTGTTTTAAGAAACTTTCATTCTCGGACTTTCCCCAGATTCTGAGGTTTTGAAGCCTTTAAGTCCATTTCAAAGTCAAGGGTCAACTGCCTTCTTTCATTCTGGCAGAATTGCTTTTCAAATCCAAAAATCTTTTGAGTGCCAAGACTCGACCCAAAAATCATACCAAAAATCTTGGGGATTGTTCAAAGTCTTATAAAGAGTTCCCTATTTTTGTTTTTCTCAGTTTCAACTCGTTTTGGTCAAAACACACACACATCACACACACACACAACAAAGGATTTCAAATGTTTGGAAGACTCGTTTTGCGAGGCGCGTCGGGTGCACACTAACGTCCTTCCCGACGCGTAACATGACCTCCGAACCTAAATCTCTGATCTCGGGCTTTTTTCAAAGTTTTGGCCCTCAAAATAAAAATGGCGTGGCGACTCCGTTTGATTTCAAAAATCGGGTACATCACAGTGGCGACTCCGCTGGGGACTAAGCTTTTTTTAAAAAAAAAATGGTATTTGGTATATTGGTGGAAACCACTAAATTTCCCGTTATCGCCTCCTAACACGAGTCGGGGATAAATTGTGGTCTAACAATCCCACGTACCGGTATCACCGTTTTCAAAAAAAAAAGCTTTTGAGGGTCAAGCTTCCGTCCCGGCTTTGAAAATCATTTTTGTGTGTGTGTTGATTTTTGCACAGTTTTCATGTTGTTTTGGCCGCCTCGGAGAAAGTCAAAATTTTGACTGTCGGAATAATGTCCCTAACTGTCGGAATTTTCGTGCTTACGTGCTTATGTGCTCATTAAAAATTTCAAAAAAAAAAAATTCAAAAAAAAAAGATTTTCAAAAAAAAAAGAAGAAGAAAATTCTCAAAAAAAAAATCATGCATCATATTTTTAAGACACATAAAAAATTTTTTATTTTACTCAGAAAAAGAAGATAGACTGCTTGCACACTACGCGCACGTTGACCGTACACTGCACACTACGTCCTTAACCCGGGGAAATCCTTGTCGCGGTCCGTTTGGTCTTATTACGCCTCTCGGATGAGCACAGGACTACCCAAACATCCCATGGAGCCTCGTGTCGACCATGCACTTGTCCGTGACACACTTTGTCCGAGACCCGGTTGGTTTTTAGTCTGGTCTGTGTCATGCCCTGTCTGTGTATAGACCTTTCCTTTCAAGCCTTTGTCGGCATACCGACTCAATATCTTTCGGGTCCCTAATCAGTCGAAGTCATGCCGGCTTTCCGCCGCAGACTTTGACCAAGGTATTGACCGGCGCCTTGACTTCGGCTCTGACTGGCACAAATTATACACTGACTCCCAGCATGACACTGAGTCATCAAGGATTAACGGTTATTCCATGCCTAATTACGGCTTAACTGACGACAAGTCAAGATCAATTGCGGACATTTATCAGTCCAAATCATGCCGACCTTTTTTGTCGAGCTCTCGGACACGATCTTGACTTTGACGTCAGCTTTGTCCGTAATTTACATCGAATGCTCGTTAAGACTCGATTACCAGCCAGACTTCTAGGATCGTTTTTCTTTCGGTCGGTGGGACCCGCTTGCCCTATAGGACCCTCGCCCGGGGCTGTCCACCCTGGGAGGTCGAAATACAGGTGGAATACGAGGGGCTTATAGACGTAGTGACGGGGCCCACTGATCCAGGAATCAGAGTAGTTCGAAAAAAAAAGAAGAGCAATCTTTTCCAACCGATTAGGTTAATAAAACGTGTTTTAAGTAAACATGAACAAATAACTGCATGTTGCATGAGCCTAAGAGCCCAAACACCTACCCTCCTTCAATTCCCGCCATCTGAACCCTCGTGTCCTTTTCCCCGCAGCTCCGCACAAAGCTTGGTTTCGGGCACCGGGTCACCGTTTGATCAGTTGGGAAGAGTCAAGCGCGTCATCAGCTTCGCCATTTGTTCCGACTCCGGGTTTCAGAATGTCTGCATCAGCCGGTAATGATGGGGATAACGTCACTCCGCCTCCCGGGACCCCTCAGACAGAGCAACAGTGGAATCAGTTAGCAGAACAGATGAGGTTACGACAGGAAGCACAGCTAAACAGCCTTATGGAGGCTATTAAGAGCCATGGTTTGGCCGCCAGCCTCAATCCCGATGGCACCTTCACTGTGGAAGAAGAGGATGACCCCAATCCCAATCTCGGTCGCCCCGATTACTCCAGGATGCCACCACCAACCTCCTTCGGTGCTACCAGAACACATGTTCCTCGATCTCTGGGTCAGACCACTGGATCCATGCGGCTGATGGGACGAATCGGTTCACGGCTCCTCGGTGGGGGCAAAGTCGATCACGGAATGTCCTCTCATGGTTGGGGATACCTCGGAATGCCACGGCGGTGGAATCCCACCTCGGTTCGGAACCGATCAATCCGAGACCTTCACATCAACGGCCACAATTTGGAATGCCGCCACAATGCAGTTCTGGGCCACGATCGAGAGCCCTCCTCGAGAATGGTGCTGGTTCGGTTGCTCCTCACACGACTTTCACAAATCCATTCACTCGGACTTCTATGGGTTATCAAGCCTTCATCCCGGTTTCATCCGAATCACCAGGACCACAGTATCCTCTCGGTTATGCATCCTCGCCACAACCAGCCATGCAATTCAACAACAAGGGACAGCAGCCCGCACTTAAGCCTACTTATGGGCCTCACTCCAAAAATCCAAGCCATATGGCTACCTCAGATCTGCCTCCATCTTCTCTGTCGGTTGGAAGCCAACAGCAAGTCGCTGGGTTCTATCCTTTTGCCCCAGCTCCTACCTACACTCCCCAGGGTAATTTGGGCCAAGGACAGGTTTTCACCTATGCTCCGGGATATGGTATTCCTTCCACCAATGCACCACCAACAGCTAGTCCTCTTCCTAGCTCAAATATCAGCTCAGGAATTCCCGCTCCGCCTTTGGATCCCCAATTGGCTTGGTTTATGGAGCAACACAAGGAAATGAAAGCACAGATTGCTGAATTGACCGCCAAAAAAAACACTGCTCTTCGGCCTACAGATCCTGACTCGATTGTCCCCCTGCCTCACAAGTTTGTGATGCCCACTCTGGAATTGTTTGACGGGAGTGCATGCCCTAAAACTCACTTGGACACCTATACTTTGGCAATGAAGGCTAAGGGATGCACAAACCAGCAGTTGGTCGATTACTTTAGTCTCTCTTTGAAGTTAGGGGCTTTGAAATGGTTTTTCCGATTGCAGCCTGAAGCCAGGGCTACTTGGGAACAAATTACCAGTACTTTCACAGATAAGTATAAAGCCAACTTGGAGTGGGAGACAAACAGAGTTGACTCCGCAAACAACGATGCAGCGCCCTAATGAGAATATTGGGGATTTCTATAAGAGATGGAACTTAAAGCTCAGTGAAATGGCCATTCCTCCCTCGACGAGGAGCGATTAGACATCTTTCAGTCATGCTTGAAGCCGCATTTGAGAGCTTCCCTCAGCCACTTCCCCTACGCTGACTTGCGTGCAATGGTTAATTCCGGCTAAGTTTGAAAAGGCTTACAATCGCCAGCCCGACCGGTACTGCACCGCCTACGATATCGGCTCCTCCCTCCAAAACTACTCTCACTTTCGCTAAAGGCAAAGAGGCGATCGGCTACGCGGGACAGGACTGTAACAATGCCACTTCCTTTGTTCCCAAGAAGCCTGATGCATCCAGATCCCGGCTCCAAGACTTGAGAAACTTTGGGATGCCTTTGAGTGATATCTTCAGAGGTTTGGTGAGAGAAGGTTTGCTCCGGCCTTTGAAAAATTATCAGCCTAGAAACCCCAACGCTCCTTTGGATACCTCCAAGCATTGTGCCTTTCATCAGTACCATGGGCACCTGACGGATGATTGCGTCCCCCTGAAAAAGGCCATCCAAGGGTTGATTGAGCAAGGGAGGTTAGAGATGCCTGAAGGACCTAATACTATCAATAACCCGCTCCCTAACAACATGAGTGTCAACATGGTCGAGTTTGGTGATCCAAGACTTGTGGGCATAATGGAATTTGACTCGCCCCTCTGTGAGGTCGGTGAATCAGCCATCGCAGGCGATGAAAGTGGTTGGATTAAGAAAGAGATTGCCAAGGAAATCCTGATGGAAAGGTCTGCAATAGCTCCCGTCTCCAGCATAGATGCATGGTTCAACAGCAAAGAGCGGCTAGACTGGGGGCTACCTATCTTTAAAATAGTCTTTTGAGTCAACCTTCGTAGGTTCTAGTACTTTTCTTTCACCTAAGTCCTTCCTGGACATTTGTCGTTGTAGTCCATTTTGGACATAGTGGTTAAGTGTCTAATTTTTAATATAAGTCTTTTTTCTTTTCTTGCTAGACTCGAGACATCACTTGCGCACCCACGTTACACTTAATTGAAATGGTTTTATCCAAAATGATCACTTGTGCTGCTCAACCACTAATTCTTCGAAAATGATTAATATTTAAACTAATCGGAGTGAGAAAATCAATTGATATCCTTCCCAAATTGGGGCTTACCAACTCCCCATCTTGCATCTCATATGCTCACATCCCTTTCATCATCATCATCTCGTTGCTCGATGAATTTGCATGAATCTTTTCTCATATAAAGCTTAAGCAAGCAATGAAGACTTAATCTCGTTTAGGTCATCCAGTAGGGATTGCGGTTGAAACCTTTCACCCATAGGAAAGCCATTACCTCACCCTTACTAAACACTACCCTCTCATTTCAAGATCGGCGTGTTTTGAAACCCGGTTTAGCCATCATTTTTGCTCCATACTGAGAGAAAGTCCAAGCGAGCCCGAGAAGTTAGCTTCGAGAATCGGCAATGCGCAAATTATCTCAAGCCATGAAGGAAGGACAAAGATAATCCTCAACTCCTCAGGAAGCTTTCCAAGTCAAAAAAAAAAAAAAAAAAAAAAAAACAAAAAAAAAACAAAAAAAAACAAAAAAAGAAACAAATAAAAAGAAGGATTTTAAAATCCTTACAATCTCGGATATAATTCCAAGCTCCTCGGAAGCCTTCCAAAAAAAAAGAAGAAGAACTCAAAAGTCCCCGACATCTCAAGAAGCTCTCCAATGATCAAAAAGGAGCCTGAATTCTCGCAAGATTGCAAAAAGTTGTCGTGCTCTGACTTCCTCTTATCATTACCTTAAACCAATCCCAAGCCATCCTCTCAATTTTAGAGGATACTCCCATCACCATTACCCTTGCCCTTGGCCAAGTCAAAATCTGACCTCTCATTCTTGGAGGCAATCAATCTTCCTCGCCATAGATTTCCCAAACACATCCCCGCGAGCCAACCTCTCATCTTTAGAGGTTCGCCGCAAAGGCCTAGCCGACCTCTCATCTCAAGAGGTCATAATCTCCCAAATCACCCGATAGCCGATCGAAGCCCGGAAACCCAACTACAGTCCCTACCGGATAGCAGTTTCATTCTAATATCCTCGATGTCAGGATCAAATTAATGCTTCATTGCTTGCTTAAATTGGAATCTAATCCATTTTGGTTCAAAATTACCAATCAAAGATTGTGCAAATTCAACCCTTCCCTTCATGTGAGCATATTTCATTTCTCCTCACAAACACTTGCCGTGGATATCCCATGGGGCTTCGCATCCGTGTCTTTCATGGACACTCTAAGGGGATATGTTATTCAATCCTCCAAATCCTCAAAATCCCCAAAGGTCCTCAGACCCTCGAATTTCAACATTCATTCTCTTTTCATTCGGGATAGGCCCGAACTACGGCGACCTGAGCTCTTCATAATGGAGGGAACGTAGGCAACCATAATTGGTCCGGTCGAAATCACAAACAAATCTCAAAAAAAAAAAAAATCCGGTCTCATCAAGGATCGTCCCTATACACTTTCCGCCCTTCCAAGCTTGATTTTCGATATCAGTTGGTTTTCTCCTTGTGATTAATCAAAATATTTGTTCATATCAGATTTAGGGATTGAATAACCCGAACATTAACAAAGGGTTTTAAGCAGCCTTGTGATCATCATGAATAAGACAAGTTTTCAAGTGTCTCGACAAGTCTTCTCTCTCTCCATCATAGGGAAATAGAGCCAAACACTGTCTTTCTGTCTGCAGGGGCTTCCATACACTTTTCCACACCTTGTGATGCTTACACTCTCTCAAAAGAGTCAAACCAAAAGCGAGAGTGTCATACACAAATTCGGGAGACATTCCCATCTTTCAAAAGATATGCCCCGCACGTAAACATTTCTGAGTCTTGTCCAAGAATCGGTTGACTAAGGTCCGAAAAGATGGGTTCCCCTCTCGTAAGACTACTCTGAATTTCTTCATGCTGGGGCTTGCTAAGCGGTTCTCCCGTGTTCTCCTGTAGCAGCCTCTTCAAGCCGGGGCTTATATAGTCATCTTTTGGTCCACGTTGGGTTCTTCACCACGAGATAGACTCACCAAATCGCTTCTTCAAAATCTGGACTTTGCCTACTCAGATCCGGGGCTTTGTCAAGATGGTCTTTTGGACCCGAATTTTATCAAGTCGCAAGAAAGAATTTCGGCTTCGTAACTTGGTACACGGCAGCCTTCCCGTAGCATCGGAATTCAAGATCGTGGTTTCTCCCGCATTAGCAATTCCATCAAATCATCCTCCTGGACAAGGTTTCGGCCAAGGTCACAGCTCATCCAAATGAAAGGAGCTTCACTCGTATCAACGTTGGCCCTAAAGTCCGTCGCATCAGCTTCAAATGACCAAGAATGAGAGGGAAAGTTTCAATCAAGACCCGGGATCCGAATCCAATCTCATCAAGATTGAGGTCCATGTGATATTGCTGACAAAACCTCACCAACAACCGCTGTTTAAATCGCGATCAAGGGTTCTCATCCCCCACTTGATCAAAATCTGTTCCAAGCGCCTCCATACCCATGCATCCCCACTAAAAATCTCCCAAGGGCTGATGTAGCATGCACAAAACTTGAGTCAATAGGAATAATCCTAAATCATCGAAGATCATAAATCATAATTTTCCCCGAAGCTTAGGCTAAGTGCATCTTCGAAAGCAAGTAAATGCATCATCCCATAATCATTTTTGGTTCCATGCATGCATCTGTCATCATGAATGCCATATATGCATCTTCCTCTTCACTAACGAATGCAAACGTGAAATCAAATCCCCCTTTTTTCGGCAAGGATGATCTTCACCAAAGACGACCTCCAATGAATGAAGACGCCCTCCAACATCTACAGTTTGGCAAAGACAAGCTCCGGCGTCGCAACTTGCTAAAGACGACCTCCAATGTCCACAAATGGATGAAAACAAACCAATGAAGACCACCTCTAGTGTCTACAATTCGGTCAGAGACGCCAAGTTCTCGAATACAAGTCGGTCAGGGACGCCAAGTTCTCAAAATGCAAATCGGTCAGGGACGCCAAGTTCTCAAATGCAAATCAAATGCCAGTTGGTCAGAGACGCCAAGTTCTCAAATACAATTCGGTCAGAGATGCCAAGTTCTCAAATACAAGCCTTCGGCGTGGACGCCAAGTTCTCAATGCAATGCAAATCAAATGCCGGGTCGGTCGGAGACGCCAAGTTCTCACATACAAATCGGTCGAGACGCCAAGTTCTCCAATACAAATCGGTCGTGGACGCCAAGTTCTCAAATACAAATCGGTCGGAGACGCCAAGTTCTCCAAGGCAAGAAGGTCGAGAGACGCCAAGCTCTCCAATACAATGCGGTCGAGACACCAAGTTCTCAAAAGCAAGAAGTCCCAATGTGAATACAAGCTCAACCACCTCTACAAGGTTGACGATCACCAAAGAAGATGCGGACTCAACCAAACTCCTCCTTCAGGTCAAAATGCTTCCAAAGACAAAGAAATCGTCGCGTAAACCGTCCCACGAACAAGAACTTAACAACTCTTCATCAACATCAGCCGTAGCCTCAAACCCTTCCTAAGAACTACAGTAAGCACAAAGATGTATGAAAGCATATCTTAGTCAACTACTTTTCTAAAAGAACATTATCATCAGATCATAGGGCGACTTCCCCAAAACAGTCAAACCATAGGGCGACTTCCCAAAAATAGTCAGATCATAGGGCGACTTCCCCAAAACAGTCAAACCATAGGGCGACTTCCCAAAAAACAGTCAAACCATAGGGCGACTTCCCAAAAATAGTCAAACCACAGGGCGACTTCCCAAAAATAGTCAGATCATAGGGCGACTTCCCCAAAACAGTCAAACCATAGGGCGACTTCCCAAAAATAGTCAAACCATAGGGCGACTTCCCAAAAATAGTCAGATCATAGGGCGACTTCCCAAAAATAGTCAGATCATAGGCGACTTCCCAAAAATAGTCAAACCATAGGGCGACTTCCCAAAAATAGTCGGATCATAGGGTGACTTCCCAAAATAGTCGATCATAGGCGACTTCCCCAAAACAGTCAAACCATAGGCGACTCCCCAAAACAGTCAAACCATAGGGCGACTTCCCAAAAATAGTCAAACCATAGGGCGACTTCCCAAAAATAGTCGATCATAGGGCGACTTCCCCAAAACAAATCAAACCATAGGGCGACTTCCCAAAAATAGTCAAACCACAGGCGACTTCCCAAAAATAGTCAGATCATATGGCGACTTCCCAAAAATAGTCAGATCATAGGGTGACTTCCCAAAAATAGTCAAACCACGGGGCGACTTCCCAAAAATAGTCAGATCATGTGGCGACTTCCCAAAAATAGTCGGTATCATAGGCGACTTCCCTAAAATAGTCAATCCTCTGGTGACTCCCAAATACGATCAATCTCTAGGACGACTTCCCTAAAATAGTCAATCCTCGGTGACCCCCAGACACAAATCCTTGGTCCATCCACTTGACCGACATTGATCACCTTTCTTCCCGATGGTTCTCGTAAGCCCGAGTCTTCCTCAAAGAAGAACACCTTCAAATAGCCTCCATCAGGTACCGAACCTCAACTTAGGTTCATACTCCTGAACTAAGTTCCCATTTAGGTTCATACTCCTGAACTAAGTCCCCACTTAGGTTCATACTCCTGAACCAAATCCCGACTTAGGATCATACTCCTGAACTAAGTCTCCATTTAGGTTCATACTCCTGAACAAGACCTCAACTTAGGAACTAAGTTCCCATTTAGGTTCATACTCCTGAACCAAATCCCGACTTAGGATCATACTCCTGAACTAAGTCTCCATTTAGGTTCATACTCCTGAACTAAGTTCCCATTTAGGTTCATACTCCTGAACAAGACCTCAACTTAGGTTCATACTCCTGAACTAAGTTCCCATTTAGGTTCATACTCCTGAACCAAATCTCAACTTAGGTTCATACTCCTGAACTAAGTCTCCATTAGGTTCATACTCCTGAACCGAACCTCAACTTAGGTTCATACTCCTGAACTAAGTTCCCATTTAGGTTCATACTCCTGAACAAAATCTCAACTTAGGATTATACTCCTGAACTAAGTCTCCATTAGGTTCATACTCCTGAACAAAATCTCAACTTAGGTTCATACTCCTGAACTAAGTCTCCATTAGGTTCATACTCCTGAACCGAACCTCAACTTAGGTTCATACTCCTGAACTAAGTTCCCATTTAGGTTCATACCCTCTCAAAAGAAATTCCCGGCAGTTAAACGTAAGACCGAGTGCCCCGAGAAAGATAACGAGATCCCGTATCTTTCATCAAAATCATTCCCGGCAGTTAAACGTAAGACCGAGTGCCCCGAGAAAGATAACGGATCCCGTATCTTTCATCAAAATCATTCACGGCGAGAAACGTAAGACCGATTTCCCGACGAATACGTCTGCTTCCTCAAAGAAGGCTAACGAAATCCCCAAATGAAGCTAACGGAATCCCAAAAGCCAACGAAATCTCGAGTAGATTTCGAACTACGGTCGGCTTGATTCCCACTCGGGATACGTAGGTAGCCTATCATTAGGTCCAGCCACTCGACCAAAATGGTCATCCTTTCCTTCGGCAGCAGACGTAAGACCGATCCTTTCAAGCAAAGTCCACCAGAGGACCATCTATCCCCACCATCAAGGTTCGAGGCACCTAAAACGCCATCTCTAAGGTTCGAGGCACCTAAAACACCATCTTCAAGGTTCGAGGCACCTAAAACGCCATCATCTTCAAGGTCCGAGGCGCCTAAAACGCCATCATCTCCAGGTTGATACCTTAAAAACAATCGTTCCCAGGGTCAAAGACCCGAACTACGACCGGCTTGATTCCCATTCGGGATACGTAGGTAGCCTATTGAATAGGTTCAGCCACTCGATCACTTGATCATCCTATCAAATATGGAGCCTTACTCTTATCGACGACCCCGCTTCCTTCGAAAACACCGTCGCCGAGGGGCTACTATAAGTGCTCCAATTTGAGTTGGTAGTTTTTTCGTTAGAAAGTTAACGAAAGTTTTAACATTTCTAACATTTCTAACAATCTCTAACCTTCCTAACCAAGCAAGAGTAGGTTAGGGTTTGCCATTTAAAGTTAAACCAAAAAAGGAATCCAAAAAAGCAAAAGAATTAAGAAAATCCCGAAACAGCAAGTTGAAAAACAATTTCGCTGATATTTTGAAAAATATTCTTCTGTTCAAAGCCTGGAGCAAGGCATTTAATGCACCGTGCACGTTTTACAGGGACCTCCGCGCGGACATGTATGTAATTTCAGAGGGCCTATAAATTGAACCCTCCTCTCTCAGCTTTACACAACACAACTTACTCACGCAGAACGAAGTTACGGCGAAATATAGAGAGAAAACAAGGGGAATCCTTAGATTGCCACCATTTTCTCTTGAATCTTTCCCAATCAAATATCAAACACACCAAACCTTGATACTCCTCAAGCCAAACACCAAATCTTGATACTCCTCAAGTCAAATTCCAAGCCTAGGAAGATAGGGTGTCACCATTGGTAAAGCCCTCCTTCTCAAAACCCTAAAATTCTCTTTTGATCTTTTGATCATCTTGTTCTTCTTACTTTGACTTATTTTATGTCTAGTTTAACTTGAGTTTTGACCTAAGATGGTCATCTTGAAGTTCATCTTCATGAATGACCATCTCAAGTGGTCCACATTTTAGATCTTTAGTCAATTCTTTCTCTTTGGTTTCATCTTTACAAAACCCCCTTTCCCTTTGCAAAGGACATGTTTAAACCCCATAAATTCCCCAAGGATGACTTGAATATGATAACCACTTAATAAAAAGTAGTGGTATCAAGTCTAGGGATGAAAATGGGGTGAACATAGATGCAAATCCCCCAAAAATCACATTTTCCCTCAAGAACATCTTGCTGTCCAGTAGCATTGTTCTGAGACCTCAGTCCATTTTCCTATTTTTTGGACCTAGTAAAACTTGGAATTGGATGTTGACTACAAAACACTTTTTGTATCCAACATCCAGAGCTTTCCAGACATAATTTTATTTTATTTTTTGAGTAAGTGGAACTCCTTTTTTCAATTTTTCTTTTAGAGGCCAGTTCATCAGCTTCTGGAAATCCAGATTTCACATCTGAGATTTCTAGAAGGTTTTGACCCCTCAAATTACTTCCAAAATGGAAAGTTCCTTTGCAGAAACCCTATTTAAGGTGTTTTAAGAAACTTTCATTCTCGGACTTTCCCCAGATTCTGAGGTTTTAAAGCCTTTAAGTCCATTTCAAAGTCAAGGGTCAACTGCCTTCTTTCATTCTGGCAGAATTGCTTTTCAAATCCAAAAATCTTTTGAGTGCCAAGACTCGACCCAAAAATCATACCAAAAATCTTGGGGATTGTTCAAAGTCTTATAAAGAGTTCCCTATTTTTGTTTTTCTCAGTTTCAACTCGTTTTGGTCAAAAACACACACACACACACACACACACACACAACAAAGGATTTCAAATGTTTGGAAGACTCGTTTTGCGAGGCGCGTCGGGTGCACACTAACGTCCTTCCCGACGCGTAACATGACCTCCGAACCTAAATCTCTGATCTCGGGCTTTTTTCAAAGTTTTGGCCCTCAAAATAAAAATGGCGTGGCGACTCCGTTTGATTTCAAAAATCGGGTACATCACAATTACGAGTTTTTGGTTATGCCGTTTGGGTTGACGAACGCACCGGCAGCATTCATGGAATTGATGAATAGGATATTTCAAGAGTTTTTGGATAAATGTTTTGTATTCATAGATGACATCTTGGTATATTCTACGAATAAGGAGGAGCATGAGGAAAACTTGAGGTTAGTCCTACAGATTTTGAGGGAAACAGAAGTTGTACGCTAAATTCAAGAAGTGTGAGTTTTGGCTTGAGAAAGTGGTATTCTTAGGACATGTGGTGTCTAAGGAAGGAATTGAAGTAGATCCGGCAAAGATAGAAGCTATAATAGATTGGGAGAGACCAACAACTGTTAGTGAAATAAGAAGTTTCTTGGGGTTAGTAGGATACTACAGGAGAATTGTTGAAGGATTTTCTAAGTTATCAGGATCGTTGACGAGATTGACACACAAAGGAGCAAAGTTCATTTGGTCGGAAGAATGTGAAAAGAATTTTCAAGAGCTGAAGAGTCGATTAGTGTCCGCACCAGTTCGTACAGCACCATCAGGATCGAACGGATTTGTGATTTATAGTGATGCTTCGTTAAAGGGATTAGGTTGTGTGTTGATGCAGAATGATAAGGTGATAGCTTATGCGTTAAGGCAACTAAAGAACCATGAGAGAAATTATCCAACCCATGATTTGGAGTTAGCAGCTGTAGTGTTTGCTTTGAAGATTTGGAGACATTATTTGTATGGGGTAACGTGTCAGATTTACACGGATTATAAGAGTCTTAAGTACATTTTTACTCAGAAGGAACTTAACATGAGGCAAAGGAGATGGCTAGAATTACTTAAGGATTTTGATTGTACCATTTTGTATCACCCAGGGAAGGCCAATAAAGTGGCCGATGCTGTGAGTAGGAAGAATCGAGGAACCTAGCGACGTCGATTTCTAAGGGGGTAAGTGCATGGAATAGAATTGAGGTTTCAAGTTTAGAAGTGAGAGTTAAAGGGTATTTGGCTCAGCTGGGTATTCAGCCAATACTATTATACCGAATCAAGGAAACACGAGGAATAGATGAAGGGAGGATACATTAGAGTATGGTAAAGGGAAAGGTAATAGAATTTCGTATAGAAGACAATAGGATTTTAAGGTATCAATCGAGAACTTGAGTACCTAGCGACAAGGATATAAGAAGAGAGAGGGTGCAGGAAGTGCACTGTCAAAAGTTTTCTATACATTCTAGGAGTACGAAGACGTATAGGAACCTAAGGGAATCATTTTGGTAGAAATAATATGAATGTATCGAGATGTTGGTATATCAACAAGTGAAGAGTGAACACCAGAAACCGACAGGATTATTACAGTCGTTACCAATTCCGGAATGGGAGTAGGAATATATAACAATGGATTTAGTAGTTGGACTACCAAAGATGTTGAAGGGTCATAACGCGATTTAGGTTATAGTGGACAGACTTATGAAGTCTGCCCATTTCTTGGCTATTAAGGTGACAGATTCATTAGAGAGGCTAGCTAAGTTATACGTGGATGAAATTGTGAGATTGCATGGGATACCAGTGCCAATAGTATCCGATCGGGATGCGAGGTTTACATCAAAGTTTTGGAAGAGTCTACAACAAGCATTGGGGACCGAGTTAACGATGAGTACAGCTTTTCACCCACAGACAGACGGATGGTCAGAAAGGATGATTCAGACACTTGAGGATATATTGAAGGCTACATCATTGGATTGACAAGGGACTTGGGACGAGCACTTGCCATTAGTAGAATTTGCTTACAATAACAATCATCAACTAGCATCGGTATGGCTCCGTATGAAGCTGTGTATGGAAGGAAATGTAGATTGCCTGCTTGTTGGGATGAAGTTGGTGAGAGGAAGCTGACGGGAACAGAGATCGTTCAAGTAATCGCAGATAAAGTACAACAGATTCGGAAATGGTTATTGACCACTCAGAGTTGGGGGATCGTGTATTCTTGAAGATTTCGCCAACCAAGGGAGTTATGCGATTTGGTATTGGCGGGAAATTGAGCCCAAGGTATGGGGGACCATTTGAAATTTTGGAGCGAGTTGGACAGGTGGCCTATAAGTTGGCCTTACCACCTATACTTTCTGGAGTGCATAATGTGTTTCATGTCTCGATGTTGAGAAAGTACATTTCTGACCCAAGCCATGTGATTGAGTATAGGCAGATGCGATTTCGTGCCGATTTGAGTTATGACGAGCAATCGATAAAGATTGTAGACCGAAAAGACCAAGTATTGAGGAAGCGTATTATTCCTTATGTGAAGGTACAATGGAGCAACCACGCGGAAAGAGAAGCAACGTGGGAGCTCGAGAGTGAGATGCGAGAGTCGTATCCCACCCTATTTTCCGATTGAGTGCGTTTGGTTTTGAGGACCAAACCCTTTTAAGGGGGTAAGAATGTAATAACCCGTAATTTTAATATTCTTTTATTAATTAATTTAAATCCTTTAATTAATAAATATTCATTTTAATAAAATTGTTTCCTTTTATTAATTACTTATTCCATGTATTAGTTGGATTAGGAGTATTGGACTTATTTAATTGGCTTAAGTAACCTTGTGGGCTTAGTCAACCTAGGACTAGGAATAACCTATTATAAATAAACCTCTCTTAACCTAGTAAACCTAATATCTTCATAACCCTAGCAGCCTATTTTTTTACCGTGATAAGAATATAGAGAGAGAGGGAGGCGGCCTAAGAGAGTGCCGTGAGAGAGAGAGAGAGTTGCCGCAAGGGAGAATTGCCGTGAGAAGAAGGAGCGGCCGAAAGAGAAGAAGAAGAAGAAGAAGAAGAAGAAAAGCTTCTTCATTGCTTGGGGATATTCAACGTTAAGGTAATGGTTTACACCCTTCTTGTATCATCCTTAAACCCTAGAAGAACCCTAGAATATATTTGGAATTGAATTAGGGTTTAATATCATTATGTTGATTATTGGAGTTTGAAGCTATAATATTTGTGTTGGGGGAATAATATGAATTGGAAACCTAACATTGTTGAATAATGATTAAGGTTTAGAGCATGTTAATAAATGTGTGTGAACTAGGGTTGCATGCTAAAAGGAAAGAAAGAGTATTAGGTTGTAGTGTGTGCTGTGAATAGTAACCTGTGTGTGTTTGTGTGTGCTGTGAATAGTAACCTGTGTGTGTAGTGTATGTGTGCTGTGAATAGTAACCTGTGTGTTTTTGTGTGTGCTGTGAATAGTAACCTGTGTGTGTTTGTGTGTGCTGTGAATAGTAACCTGTGTGTGTAGTGTGTGTGCTGTGAATAGTAATCGATGTGTGTTTGTGTGTGCTGTGAACAGTAACTATGTGTGCTGTGAATAGTGTAATTAGTGTGAGAAAAGTCACAAAAAGGATATGAATAAGGTTTGTAAGCCTAGAAACCCTAAGGGTAATTTGGGAAACCAAAAAGGGGACACTAGTTAACCTTAAAAGGAGTTAAAAGAAGAATAACTCATAGGTTAACAAGATGATTTAGAATGGGTAATTAAAGTAAATAGGAATTACTTTTACCCTAAGAAGTATTTATTTGCATGATTGTAGATTTGTGCAAGGATCCGTTGCAAGAAAACGCAAGAGATAAAGGTAAGGGATTACGTTCTTTAAGTATTTGAATGTATCTTTCCTTCATGATAGGATTCCCTATTTGATGATTGTATACTACCAAGTGGCCGGTAGTTGTTCATTTGTATTCCTTTGATATGAGCGTTCTTTGGAATATCCTACCATTGATATTGTGATTGTTCAATGTGTATCCGTGATGATTGGATTTTGATTAATGTGTTCTCGTACCTTGAACACTATATATGATATTATTATGTCCATTTGATGAGGAATTTGTATGATTTGGTCTAGACAGATTGAAATGACCTTATTGTTGAATGAATTGGTCTAAACAGATTGAAATGACCTTAATTTTATGATATATCAGAATAAAGGAGCGCCCCAGATAAAAGGCGTAGATTCTCTTATTCAGAATAAGGCGCCCCAGATTAAAGGCGTAGATCTTCTTATTCAACGATCATCGAATAGGTGTATCGGAGTCACCCTAGATTAAAGGTGCACAATTACTTGGAATTGACGGACTATGTGATTACAGTCTCCATCTTGATTATTCTTGTGAAAGTGCCACTATTTGATAATTGAAAAGTATCTTTCATTGTTGTTCGCAGTATCTGAACCATTTATTATGCAAGTTATGCTTTCATTGATATATTTGTTGAACTCCGTTTGTTTCGGTCATCTCTTCCTAGAAATCGAAGAGATCCCGTATGAACTTACTGAGCATTGTTCGCTCACCCCTTCCTATTCTTCCCCTCCCAGGTAATAAATGATTGGAGTGGATTGACTGCATGTTTGGTGGCTTAGCGGCTATTGGAGTTCGAGTTATTATTTTTAAGACAATAAGTATTTATTTTGAGCTAGTGGATTGTACTAGCCGTTGAACTTTTTACCGTTATCCACATTTAAGTTATTTCGAATTGTAGTTAGTATTTGAATTATGGTTTTAGTAGCCGTTGGAGGTTATTTTATTATCAATTAAGTATTATTATTATTTGTGGAATATTTGGGTCGTTACAGGTAACTCCAGAACGTATTGCTCAAGATGTTTAGGCTGCCTTCTAACCCTTTCACTGCATCGTGGTTGTTCCTGACTGGAATTAGTTTTAGGTGGTGCAATGGTGGTTTGGTCATGCTCGGCTGGAGCTGGTTGCTCATATGGGGTGTCGTCGGATGGTACATGTTGCTGCCCTTGTACCTCATTACTCAGCTTAATGGTAACATGAGGAATGGAGCTGACTTCATCTTCCCAATCACAATCCCTTTGATGAGCAAAATCTTCCACCCTTGGCTTTGACAGTTTATCTTTGAAAGGAAAAATAGTCTCCACAAATTTAACATCTCGGGAAGTATAGATTTGGAGTGTCGCAAGGTCAAAAACCCTATATCCTCTTTGTTAATGTGGGTATCCAACAAAAACATAATACCTACCTCGAACATCAAATTTATCTCCCCCTTTTTTGTTATCCTTAGCATAAACTAGGCAACCAAAAGTGCGAAGGTGTTCGTACTTGGGTTTTTTGTGAAACAAGACCTCATAAGGAGTTTTGTTCTTTACGATTTTAGAGGGTAGGCGGTTAATGATGTAGGTGGCTGTCAACACACATTCTCCCCAAAACTATTTTGGCAGCCCAGCCTCAAATCTTAGTGCCCGTGCTACCTCCAAAATGTGTCTATGCTTGCGCTCGACAACTCCATTTTGTTGTGGAGTGTCGGTGCAAGACGTCACAAGTACCATCCCATGTTCAATATAATAATTCACTATGTCTTGAGATTGGAACTAAAAGTCCATTGTCACTACGAATTCGTTTTATTCTTTTCCCAAATTGAGTGTTAATCATATTGAAAAACATGGTGAAATAACGATAAACCTCAGATTTGTATTTCATAATAAAAATCCATACTCCCCTGTGTAAGTACCCAAATCCGGATCGTCAAAATCCATTAAAAGTTAACCGGAATCCGTTAACTGGCCCGCTACAGGTTAACCGGAACCCGTTAAGCTCCCCGTTCTCAAGCCAACGAGACGTCCCGGGACTGCCCCGTGCATCCCAATGTCAAAGCGTACTCAACGCACATTATCACACGTAAAAGTACAGCTTTTCCTGAAAAAACGCACTTTACGGCACTTTTCGGGGGCGTTTCGGACATTTTCCGGACATTTATTTAAAAAAACGGACAAAATCGGGAATAATGACACAAAAACCCATGCCCTGGTGAGTCACAGGGGCACGTGGCACGCATGCCACAGCCCTCCAATCAACATCAATTAGATTTCAGAGTGAAAAGACCAAAATACCCCTGGGATGCTGTCACAGTTCGTCCGGACTCTTTTTCAGGCAAAACAGAATTGCCAGTCAGCCCTCCCATTTTCCAAAGTTTCACAAAACCCCCTGAAATTCAGGTTAAGTCCGTTCGGACTCTTTGCAAATTTATCCTATAAATACAGAGGGCTGCCAAAACATTTGAGAAAGAAAAAATATAACACATTTTCACCACAGCCACGGCCCAAACCCTTTTCACCCTCTCCTGAGCCCCGTTTTGTCTCGATTTGTGTGAAAACTTCATATTTCAACCAAACACGAACCAAACAACCTCGAAACACCGTTTCAAACACTAAATCGTATCCCGTATACGCCTCCCGAGTCAAAAGAGTTAACCCCTAGCAATAGGTAACACTCCCTCTCCCTAAACTTTCATTCCGTCTCGGTTTACGCGCCAGTCGCTACAACGGCGTTCCGACCCCGTTTCTTTACTTTTAATGTCATTTACAATTTCAGATCGTTTGATCCGTTGAACGTCATTTACTTTACGCAACTTTATAGTCTGAACCATTTGGTTCGTGATAGTCATTTAACAGTCCGGATCGTTTGATCCGTTGAATGCTATTTACTTAACGCACCTTTAAAATCCGGATCGTTTGATTCCGTTGACACCGCATTTTAAATACTGTCATTTACAAGTCCGAGCCGTTTGGTTCGTGATAGTATTTACTTATCAAAGTCCGAGTCGCAAAACGATTCGTTGATCGCATATCATTTAATGCTTTTTTTCCCGTAAAATCGCTAACAATGAAATGCCCGGTTCAAAATCGGAGTTCGACATTCGAACTCTTTTTCAAAATGCGCAAAGCGACGTTTGGCATCCAAACGATCATCTTTAAAACTCAAAACCCGACATTTGACATTCAAATCTCATTTAATGTGTTTTTCCCGTAAAATCGCTAACAATGAAATGCCATGTTCAAAATCGGAGTTCGACATTCGAACTCTCTTTCAAAACGCGCAAAGTGACGTTTGGCATCCAAATGATCATCTTCAAACTCAAAATCCGACGTTTGACATTCAAACGCTCTTTTCTTAAAAGTCAACATTTGACACTTAAGTTAAAAGTTCAAAATCATCAATCACACCACTTTTTTCTCAAAACTCCAAAATCGACGTTTGTCATTCAAACGCTCGCTTTTTCCGAAAGAAATCACAAAATCAACGTTTGACATTCAAACCAAGATTAAGCTTGTCATTCAAGCACCCATTTTCAAAATGCAAACCCACACACACACACGAACACATTTTCGAGAAAGGTAGAAAGACTCGTCATACGAGGCATTTCGGGTGATTTCAAAATACTCTTCCCGAAATGTAACGTGACCTCCGAACCTAACAATCTCTGGTACTAAAAAAGTCTTTTCCTCGTTTTTGCTACCAATAAAAACGACATCCCTTTTCAAAGCCTTTTCCAAGTTTTTGCTACCAATAAAAACGACACCCCCCTTTTTCACTAAGCCGTTTTTCAACGTTTGGGCTCAAAATACAAAACCGCGTGGTGACTCCTCTCCTTCCCGAAAGCGAGGTCTCAAACACCAATCCGCGAAAGACAACCGCTTCGCCCCGCCGCGAATCCGGGTAATTTCACCCTGCTAAAATCATCAACCACGGATAAAAAGTATCTTGCTCCAGAAAAAGAAGGTGTTTTGTACGCTCCCCAAATATCACAATGACTAAGATCGAAGCCAGAATTTGACTGTATATTACTACTCGAAAAAGGGAGTCGTGTCAACTTGGCTCGAAAACATGAATCACAATGTTCTTCTTTTATTTTACAACCACAAATATTATCAAAATAATGAGATTTCAACATAGACGAATGTCCTAATCTTCTGTGCCAAACACTGGAATCAACAGTAGCCGTCAAAGCTATACCTTCTTGAGCAACTGATTCCATGTAGTAGGGGTGTCAGCGGTTCGGTTCAAATCGCGGTTTGAGACCGAACCATGCGGTTTAGCTCGGTTCGGTTTGGTTTTTAACGATTAACGGTTCAGCTCGAGTTCCAAAAATTTATAAACCATGCGGTTCGGTTTGGTTTCCGGTCTGACTCCTCCAAATCGAACCAAACCATTTCGAGTTGAACCGCCAAACCGAACCACCGAGCTGAACCGCCAAACCGAACCACCGAGCGAACCGCCAAACCGAACCATCAAGCGTAACCACCAAACCATTGATTCTTAACCGTTGATTATTTTGATTTTATTTTAATCGTTTTGAGCAGAAATGTGTTTCTCATTTGTTTTTAACTGCTTTTATTTAATTTAGGTCG
Organism: Adenophora triphylla var. japonica; assembly: GCA_022495995.1. Lineage (NCBI taxonomy): Eukaryota > Viridiplantae > Streptophyta > Magnoliopsida > Asterales > Campanulaceae > Adenophora > Adenophora triphylla. The sequence goes on from JAFEMH010006418.1 coordinate 75,732, forward strand.
GTATTCTGGGAATGTGGAGTTATGTTATACTGAGGAAATATGAACATCTAAAATATTATTGTATATATGTTTTACTGTCTAGTACGGTATTACCCCCTCAAGCAAAAAGGATTGAGAGAAAGTTTGAGCTTGAACCAAATGTAACAACAACTGATGCATAACAAGAACATAATATATCTACGATATTATTACCGAAACATGTAACAGTTAAGTAGTAATCTATATGTATAAAAGTGGTTTGTAATTTTAACGTCTTTTACATAAATAGGTAACGTTTGGAATTTGGACAGGTTTGTGGTTCGGATCGCGGTTTGAACCGCTTAATGGAACCGCGGTTTGAGACCGAACCGAACCAAACTGAGGTGGTTCGGTTCGGTTCGGTTTGAAATTTTTCATGATTCGATTTGGTTTGGAATTTTTCCAAACCGAGTACTAGCGGTTTGATCTCTAAATTTGTCCAAACCGAACCATTTACACCCCTACCATGTAGTATAGACCGTTGATGCGCTTACCTGTCCTAATCAGAGTCCTCGAAGCTAAGTCCTGCATGACACAAAAATTCGGGAAGAATATTAGGGCAAAGTTGAAATCTTTTGTCAGTCTACTCACAGAAGGTAGATTGCATTTGAAATCGGGAATGTTCAAAACATGATTAATTTTAAGCCCATTTGGAAGACTAGTTCCACCAACGCTACGAACTGGGATGGAATCACCATTAGGAATCCGGACTGGTAACTCTGTTCCAGACTGTCTCAGCTTTTTTAGAATTCTGCCATCGCACGTGATGTGCTCACTTGCCCCCGAGTCAATAATCCATGGTGTCAAAGGAATCTTACCCGCCATATTTGCAGTCGGTGTGTTGCTTCCTTGATCACCACCTGTTTTTTTTATGACCCATATTCAAGTATTGAACAAGTCTGGCATAATTCTTTATGGACAATCCGGATATGGGACTATCTCCGGTGTCAGCCTAATTGAACTTTCCAATACCCTTCATCTTACCGTGGCCATCTCCCCCTTACGTCCCAATGTCGTGGTTCTTCTTCCAGCCGTCCGGGTACCCTATAAGTTCATAGTAACTTTCTACTGTGTGATAAAACTTTCCACAATGGCTGCACTTTGGCTTTTCTCGTTGGCCATTCTTGTTCTCTTCCCTGTGTTGTCGTGATCCTCCCGTTGCTTGGAACGCTGCTGCCTCTATATTCACCTTTCCTGTCGACGTGATCTGCTTTTGTCGCTCGTCTTCAGAAACTAGATGGTAGGCCGTCCCTAGAGAAACAATCGGTTTTGTGCTCAAAATTTGTGTTTTGACCATCCCAAAGCTTTCATCAAAGGCCCATAAGAAATTCATACAATTTATCCTTCATCTCCATCAAATGCTTTGAAACATCACAAGAACATCCCCCACACTTGCACTTCGAAATGGGTGAAATTGCTTGTATTTTGTCCCATAGTGCCTTCAACTTTGCATAGTACGATGAAACAGAAAGTCTCTCTTGTCGGGTCAGAGTTATTTCACGTTTCAGTTCATACGCCCTTGGGGCACTCTCACTCCCAAAGCGTTCACGTAAATCTTCCCAGATTTCATACGCTGTTGCAACGTGTTTGATGCTATTCCGGATGTCATTCTCCATTTCACTGTGTAGCCACCCCTTTACCATGGCGTTAAAATGTCGCCATAACAATAAACCTGATGCACCTTCCTTGGGAATTGAGATTGATCCATCAACGAAACCAAATTTGTTCTTTGCGAACAAGGCATTGGCCATTTCATATGCCAAGTCCGCATAGTTTCCGTCGTGAAGTAAATCGCTGACAAACACAATATTGGGGCTGTCCGAAGCTGCGATGTAGTAGGGCGACATCACGTCCACCGTGGTTCCATTGGTGGCTTTGTCCCCTGCCTTCTCGCCGCTAACCTCAGCCATGAATGATGAAAGAAAAAAAATTGCGGAAGCTGTTTAGGGTAAAACCAGCTCTGATATCATGATAGATTTCAAGGCAATTTGGCAAAAGGTTTTCATATATTTCACTTTCTGTGTTTGATATACAAAGAGCCCTATATATACACACAAGGCTACGAGATCACAGCAGATCTTTACAAATGAATATCCTAATATCCAAGATCACATAATAAAGGAAAGAAATAATTACAAGGCTAAGAAATATAATTAGAATCAATCCAAATATTATCAGGATATTTTCAGCTCCATCAGAAGAAGCATGACAAAATATTTACCATTAAGAGCAAAGCAATGTGGTGCAGCAAGCAGCAGTTGAGTTTTGGTCGACAAGTTAGGGGTTGGGGAACATAAGGGGAAGGGCCCTGACAGAAGGAGAGCTCTTCTGAGTTTTCTTTTCTGCTTAAACTGTTTTTTATCCGTTGTTTTTATTTTAAAATGGATTTTTTATCAAATGAATAGCTTAATTTATTACAAGAGTGTGAGCGCTTCAAGATGCTAGAAATCGCAGTTGGTGGGGTTTGAACCCCTGATCTATCGTATATATGAATAGGGACACCGGATACTAGTCGAGCTCTCTATAGCAAGCCATTGATTCTCTGGCATTTAAGGCTGATCTCGGTGACAATTTTTTAGGGCTATGCAACAAATTATCTCGGGGTTAGTTTAGCCCTTTGTCGATGGAATAGCTTGTGATGCTTGTCATTTTTCAAAAGTTTAAATTAAAAGCATTCTGGATTGTTGATTTTGGTTTTATTTTATTGTAATATTGTGTGTTTGTTGTTTCAATATTTTAGATAAGAAAATATGTATATGTTTCTATTTTAAGTTTGTTTTTCTCTCCATATTTGAGAGTCTTTGATTCCGCTCATTTGTTGAGGGCATATAATTCTTCTACTTTGTTAAAGGCTGAATTACGATTAACTTGGATTGAATCCTCACGTGTTGCAAGGACGTGCTTAGTAGGTACCATTTTTTATTTTTATTTTTGCAGTTGATAAGTCAAAATATCAATATTTTGGCGGATGTAATTTTTAGAGAAAAGATTATAAATACAAGCCCTATCATTAGATCAAACTTGTAACGTTCGTAAATAGTCGGACTTCTAATGATTTGTTGCCTAGCTTTTTTTTTTGAGAGTTACTATTTAAACCCCAAAAAACTATGAGTAAACCCCAAATGAAAATAATTGTAAAAATGCCATTGAGGTTAATTACTTCTTTACCCCTATCTTCATCTTCCCCTATGCCTCCATTAACTTTCACCCAACTACCATCCTCATCTCTTCCATTAACTCTTTCACTACTCCACCATTTACCACCCCTACACACACACTTCCACATTTTTACAACTTCTTTTCCCCTCTATACCAACTACCATCCTCCTCTCACCCAACTACCATCCTCCTCTTCCAATCAAAAGTTCATCAATGAAATGGCAATCCAAGCAAATAATAATGTAATCTTCTTTACACTATATCTTTATTTACATTTTAATGCATTTAGTTTTTTTTTTAAAAAAATGATTTTTGACGGGGTCGGCTCTGAGTGGCCGATTCTGGGCTTAAATTCGGTCACCTCTGGCCGACTCTGGGTAAGAATACATCCACACCCGGCCGACTATATTCAATATTTACCGCCATACCCGGCCGACTTTAAGAACAAATTTCCACCACTGTTGGCTGACTTTTTTAAATTTTTCAGCCACACCCGGCCGACTTTGTAGCAAAAAATAAGTCACCTTTGGCCGACCCCAAATTTTTTCCACAAAACCTCCCTAATTGTTTCATTTATTTAATTTCAGTGTTCATTAGATGATGACAACTATGAATCTATTGATTTTGAGGCTATTTTAAGAGATTACACCGAAGAGTTCTCGGTGCCTACATATTTTTCCAATCGGGAAACGTGTTTCGATTGGGTACGTAAAAAATGAGAAGAGTATGGATTTGTTATGATTATAGGCCGGTCAGATAATCCTGGAAGCCGTAGATTGTACCCTCGAATGACGCTCGTATGCGAACGTTGGGGGACATACAAAGACAAGCCAATCTCGCTATCGTCTCAAGAATCGATTGAAAATGAATTTAAAGGCAAAAAGAAAGAAAAACGAAAAAGTGGAACAAAGAAATGTGATTGTAAGTTTCAGTTGAATGCTAGACAAGTGAATGAAGATGGTCAATGGAAATTGAAAGTGATATGCGGCGTTCACAATCATCCAATTTATGACTCTATGCTTGGTCATTCGTGTTTTGGTAGAAAAAACAATAGAGTAGAATCTTAACTTAGTTTAGTGTGTGGATTTAACAATAAGGAGGGAACTATGGAATTCGATTATATGGAACAAAAGCATAAAAAAGAGATAATGACACCACGATTTGTTAACGAGGAAAACCTTGGAGGTGATAACCACTTTGGAAAAAACCCCGGGAGTTAGGTCTCCAACCTTAAAAGTTTCACTATAATGATCACGAATACAACTTTGGAAGATAATGGAGAGGATTACAAGAGCTTGAGTGTCGAGTGTGTGCGTATGAGCAATAATGTGTTTTTCCGTCTCCATTTCCCCTTAAATACAAGTAGATATGAAAGAGTCAATACGGTTCCTACAATCTCGGGATTTTGGTTTATCATTTCAACCTCCGTGAGACCAAGTCGCCCGAGCTGTTGAAGATCTGTTGAACGTGCTGGAGAATATCCCGCATTCCTCTCTTAATTACTGAAAAATAAGAATAAGAATATTAAGAAATATTGAATAAGTAAATATTAGAACAATACTTACAGGGTAATGACATCTCGGTATGCAGGATCAACTGAAGATGTCTCCATGTTGAAAAATACCCACAACAATTTGTCCCCAAAAACATTTGACTATGTTGGTAACTGAAGAGGCAAAATGTTTTTCTTTTGAATTAATGGTCCAACTGTCCGCTCTGCCTGATGGGATGTTTTGGAATACGTGGCGTTAAATGGACGGTTGGGGCGAAGGGTCTGGAGAGTTACTTTTGAAAAAGAATCCTTTTTCTTTTTATTAACCGCTTGGGAGGATAATTTAGACTTCTTAAAGCTTCCTTTTCACCTCCGTTGGCCCACGGCGCCGTTCATCTCCAAGGTAAAACTTCTCCGTCTCTCACCTTCTTCCTTTGCTTATTTTTCTCTTTTTGCTTTGTCAACCATGGGTAGGACCAGGTTGTCTTCGTCCAAACCCAAGAAAGTGTCATCCCCACAAGGTCCCGTAGAAATTAATCTCGACGATTTCGTTTGCGGAAATCTTCTTACTAAACCAGACGAAGAAACTTGTTTGTTCAACGATTCCCAAATAGAGTTTATAAAGCAGCAATGTTGCTTCCCAAATGGTGCAATTTTTCATCCCTTTTCCATAAAACTTAGGTCTGACCATATTTCCCTCAAATGGATCTGTTTTTTCGAATATCCCTTCCTTCTAGGGTTTAGCTACCCTTTTCCACTGTTGGTTTCTGAGTTCTTCCGAAAAACCCAACTCGCTTATGCTCAACTTATGCCGATGGCTTGGCGAGTTTTTGCTTTTGTCATTAAAGTGAACCGAGAAAATGGACTAAACCTAGGGCTCCATGAAATTGCATATTCCTACGATCTTCAACTCTTTGGTTCCAAAAGATACCTTTTTAGAAAGAGGTCAGGTAGAAGTCCCTTGATGAGCACCACATCTTCCAGTGATAGGGGATGGAAGAATAGATTTTTCTTTGTTGATAGGACGTCGATTGGAGAAAAGGATGAGATATCGAGCCAATGGAACAAGGGAGGTACTTAAATTCTTACTCTTGTGACTTCCTGTTCTTGAGACAAACTGAATTGTAATTGTTCTTGCTTTTATGCAGATATTGATTGGGGAGAATTGTTTCCACCTGCTGAAGACACTCTAACCAAGATCGAAGAATTTTTCAGGCTCCCTCCAGATAAGAGGTCTCCCAAGGGTTTGTTGGAAGCATCGTCGACTATCCCGGAAGACCTAAAGGCCTCTACTTCTGCAATTATGTCCACTGGTAAGCATGGTATCTCTTTACCTTTGCTAACTGTTATCAATTTGATGCGTTATTCTTTATTGCCAATATCTATATGTCCATGCAGTCTCCAAACCGGTAGTTTCAGGATCTGACTTTGACCTTGATGATATTGAGGCTATGTTCTCTGCGCCTGTTGTTAAGATCGAAAAGAAACCTCCACCTGCCCCTAAGAAGATTCCTGTTCCGGATGAGAGCATAGGTATTGGCTCTAGGGTGAGGAAGAGAAAAGCGATTCAAGAGGAGGTGGTAGAAGTTGAAGACACTTTTGAAGAAATGTCCGTGGGAGATTTTAAAAAGAAATGCATGAGTTTCACAACTGGGGTAAGATAATATTAAATGGGTCTGTACTGTTTCTAAAGTTTTATAAGATCTTTTGATATCGAATGTATTATTTTACAGGCGGTAGGACTTATGGAAGGTCTGGTAAAGGAGACGGAGATAGTGAAGAAGAAATCCAAGGCGGACATTGCTTTGGTCAAGAAAGAGAAGACAATGTTGGAGAATAAGATAAAAGAGCATGAGAAAACCTTAGAGCAACAAGTTAAGTTGCTGGCAGAGCAAGAGCAAACGGTAAAGGATTTACTGAATAGCTTGGCGAAAAGCGAGGATGACCACAACAAAGAGATAGCAGAAGTGAAGAATTCCTGCAAACTGGCTGCGGCAAAAACTGTCTCTCAATGCAAGGTAAAGATGATGAAGGAGTATCAGGAAGGGAAGGCTGATACTTGGGATATCAATAGGGAATGTGCCTATTTGTTTAAGTTGACAGGTGAGGTGACGGACGAGGGCGAGGTGTCGTCAAGTCCGTATGAAACGATCGTGAAGGATGCACCAGTAGTTGGAGAAGTGACCCCAAATGCAACACCTGCGGCAGAAGCCACCTAAAAATAAAAAATAAAACAACTTTGTTCTTGGTCTTTTGGTGATGTTTACTGGGGTGGAATCCCTTAAAAAAAAATTATTTTCGTTTGGTTTGTAATGGGTCCATAAGGACCAAAGACAATCTTTTTTACGTGTTGGGTTGGTCCAACACTTTTGCACTTTTACTGTTGGTAGCTCGGATACTTTATGGTTGCTTTAATCTAGTTAGTTTAGTAGTTTTCAAGCATGTCAAGGCTTGTTTCTTTTGGATAAATTTTTTTTTTTTGTATGTTATGCTCATAAGGTGACATGATAGTATGTCAAAACGATAGGTACTTAAGATGACACGTATATGCCATAAACCGTAGATACTTTAGATGACACGTACATGCCATAATCATAAGAATAATACGTAAGATCAATCATCCAACTGAGTGGGAATGGGTAAGCTATATGAGTTTACCCATATAGGCCCACCCCACACCTCAATTAGAGAGATAACTTGCGCTCCAGGCGAAGGTGTGGTAACCTAACATCTTAAGAAAGAGGTAATTAACTCTTTAAACCTTAGAAGGGATTGTGTACCTTTACTTGAGAAGAGATGGCCAGTCTCTAACGGAGGAGAAATCGTTGTTCTTTGCGCGCATTCGACATGTCCCCATGTAAATGTGTCAATACCTCATAAGATAGAAACATGTTAAAACGGACGCCAACTAAGGTTGACGTCTCTCCACAAAGTACGTTAGTGACATCTTAATTTGTAAAGAATTAAAGAGGTGTATAGGAAAAAAGAAAGGTTGCAACAAATTAAAAGACGATCCATACCTGGAAAGATGAGTTCATGGGGAATTTTGTTTATACGTAATACCTTTTAAGATGAATGGCGTTCCAACTTCGCGGTATCATTTGGCCATCCAAGGTTGCAAGTCGATATGCTCCTTTCCCGGCTTGTGCATCTATTAAGTAGGGTCCTTCCCATTTTGGGGCGAGCTTGCCTGCGTTGGGTTCCTTGGTATTTTGGAATGCCTTTCGTAGGACTAAGTCTCCTACTTGAAACCTCCTAATCCTTACGTTTTTGTTGTATGATCGGGCTACCCTTTGTTGATATGCTGCCATGCGAACTTTGGCCATGTCCCTTAGTTCGTCCACGGTATCTAGGTCATGTATCAAAATATCTTTATTATGTTCAGATGTCAGCAAGCTGTATCTTGCCGTAGGTACAAGGACTTCTGCTGGAATAACAGATTCGGTTCCAAATACAAGTGAGTAGGGGGTTTGACCAGTAGCATTCTTAGATGTCGTCCTGTCAGCCCATAGAACCATTGGTAACTCTTCTGCCCATCGTCCTTTCTTTTGGTTCAGTCTCTTTTTTAAGTTGCTTATTATTATTTTGTTGCTAGACTCTGCCTGTCCATTGGCTTGAGGGTGAACAGGCGAAGATGTCACCATCTTAACACCCCAAGATGTCAAGAAATCTTGGGTTCTCTTGCTAATGAATTGAGAGCCGTTGTCACAAATTATCTCTGATGGTATTCCAAATCGGCTGAATATGTTTCTTTTGATAAAAGATATAACTTCTTTGTCACGAACTTGCACATATGCCTCAGCTTCTACCCATTTAGAAAAGTAGTCTGTCATAGCCAAAAGAAATACTCTTCCACCTGGTGCTCTGGGCAATTTTCCTACTATGTCCATTCCCCAAACCATAAAAGGCCATGGTGAGAGGATAGGATGTAGCAGTTCAGCTGGCTGGTGCAGGATGTCCCCATGTCGTTGACAGGAATCACATTTCTTTGCGTAGTCAACGGCGTCTTTTCTCATTGTGGGCCAGAAATAGCCCATTCTAAGGGCTTTAGTATGTAAACTTCTGCCCCCGGTATGATTTCCACAATCTCCTTCGTGCAGCTCCTTGAGAACCTGATGGGCTCTATCTGCTTTCAGACATCTTAAGTAGCGACCTGCAACAGATTTTCTAAACAAGAGATTATCGATAAGTAAATATTTAGATACTCTTACCCTGAAGGCTCTTGCATTCTTCTCCTCGACTGGGATCGTATCATCTAAGAGATACTTGATAATAGGAGCTGTCCAAGAGGTTGCTGCAGGAGAGGAAGGTATGTCGACATCTAGGGCGAACATCTCAAGATGGTCAATTGCTGGGATGTCAATATGCACAATTGGGATACTGGTTTGTGGGATGCTTTTGAAGGCTGAACCCAAGTTTGCCAGAGCGTCTGCTTGAGAATTTTCTTCTCGTGGGATTTGTTCCAAGGAAAATGTTTTGAATTTGGCCGAAATAATTTTTACAATTTCCAAATATGTCGTCATCTTGGCATTTTTCGCGACGTAGGACCCGTTGTATTGGTTAACAATTAGCAAGGAATCCATGAACACCCGGATATGCTTGATATCTAAGTCCTGGGCTGCAGTTAAACCTGCAATTAGAGCCTCATACTCTGCTTCATTGTTGGTAGCCTTGAAACTGCAACTAATAGATTGTGGTATTATGTCCCCTTGTGGCGATTTTAGTACAACTCCAAAACCTGTACCTCCCATGTTGGAAGCACCGTCCGTGTAGAGGGTCCAAATTTTTAGGATGTCATCATCTTGAAGTTGCTGTACTTCCAATTCCACCTCTTGTTGCAGGGTTGGACTGAAATCAGCTACAAAATCAGCTAGGGCTTGGGATTTTATTGCAGTTTTGGGCTCGTACTTGATGTCGTATGTGCTTAATTGTACAGACCATTTCGCCATTCAACCTGACATCTCTGGTTTTCTCATAACATTCTTAATAGGATAGTTAGTGCGTACAATTATAGTATGTGTTTCAAAATAGTGCCTTAATTTAATTGAAGCAGTTATCAAAGCTAAAATTAATTTTTGTAAATGAGAATACCTGGTCTATGGATCTAAGAGTGTCTTACTTATATAGTAGATGGGTTGCTGATTACCATCTCGTTCTGTTACCAAGACTGCGCTTACAGCGCCTTCGGACACTGCTAGGTAGATGTAAAGATGTTCTTCCTTCTGAGGTTTGGCCAATAAGGGAGGTGTCGACAGGTAAGTTTTGAGCTCCTGAAAAGCTTCTTCATGTTGGTCCTCCCATTGGAACTTTTTGTTCTTTCTTAAGATGTCGTAGAAAGGTTTGCATCGATCTGAGGATTTTGAAATGAATCTGGTGAGTGCGGCAATTTTCTGTCAATCTTTGGACGTCCTTGACAGATTGAGGTGATGACGGGTTGATAATAACACGTATTTGTTACGGGCGGCTTCAAGGCCTCTTTTAGTAACCATATAACCCAAAAACTTGCCGGCCTTCATTCCGAAGTTGCATTTAGGCTGGATTAAGTTTCATATTGAAACAATCCAAGATGTCAAAAGCTTGAGAGAGGTTGCTTATGTGATCCTCGGCCTTCTTGGACTTTACTACCATGTCGTCGATGTATACCTCCATTGTGTCCCCAATCTGATCTTTAAACATTTTGTTTACGAGCCTTTGATACGTTGCACCCGCATTTTTAGTCCAAAAGGCATGGCAATATAACAATAAATACTGTGGGCGTTATGAAGGCGGTGTCCTCTTGGTCGAGAGGGTTCCATCTGAATTTGTTGAAATCCACGAGGACGCGTCCATGAATGTGAGGAGTTCATGTCCGGAGGTGGCATCAACTAATGAATCTATGTGCGGCAAAGGGAAAGGATCTTTTGGGCGAGGCTTTATTCAAGTCGGTGAAGTCGACACAAACTCGCCATTTCCCGTTTCTCTTCTCTACCACAACCACGTTTGCTAACCATCTTGGATAATCGACCTCCCGTATCATGTTGGCTTTGAGTAAGCGCTCTACCTCTTCCTTGATGATCGATTTACGGTTTACGCAAACTTCCTACGTTTACGGTGCACTTGGTTTAAAGCTAGGATCTACGTTAAGTTTGTGAGTGATTGACATCTTTGCTTGATGCTGTCATGTCATCATGTTTCCAAGCGAAACTCTTTATTACGCTTCTTAATAGGTTCACAAGCTCCTCTTCTATATCGACGGGATGTCGGTGCCAATAAGTACTTTGATGTCCGGGTTGGAAGGGTCTAGCAATACTTCTTTCACATCATCCTCCCTAGCTTCCAGGACTTCACGTACTTTCCTCGGTAATTGCTTTATGCTTGTTTTGGAGATGTCGACGCCTTCATTGAAGTTTTATAACATTCCTTGGCTACTTGTTGATCCTTTGTAAATCTTAGCGATACCCCGAGGTGTTGGGAATTTCACACACGATGGTAAGTGGAGGGTACGGCCTTCATCCCATGAATCCACGGTCTTCCAAGAATGACATTGTAAGATGTTGCGCAATCAATTACGCAGAACCGCTCCATGGTGTTGAGGCCCTTTGAGTATATTGGAAGTTTGATCTCCCCACCGTTTCTTTGACTTCACCACCGAAGCCTACCGGCGAAGACTTTTGACGATCTCCGATTCCGGGATGTTCATTTCCTTAAGGGTGCCCAACATAATAAGATTGACGGGTGCCCCATCTACCGGGATACGTCGTATTGTACGGTTGGCGATCTGCAAAGAAATAACTAGACCGTCGTGGTGAGGTTCTAGCGGAGTTCTCTCGATCGCTTTCATCAAAGGTGATTGGATCTGGCGGAGCGTCGACATCTGAAATTTGTCTTTACGGCTTCTCCTCTTTTGACTCCTTAGCATGTCGTTTTGCGGCGAGAATAGGATGTTCCACATATTTACGAGCCTCCACTAATGAAGTTGATCACCTTTGTTGATCTTTGGGAGAAAGCGGTCTTTCGGCTTCATGAGGAGCTTACGCATTTTCGGCCTTCTTCTTTACGGATCCCAACAACTCCTTAAGATGTCCTTTCGAGAGCAAATAAGCGATCTCCTTTCTTAACGCGATGCAATCTTGATAACGTGTCCAAAGTCTTCATGGTAAGCGCACCATTTTGATTTGTCACGCCATCCTGTGGTTTTGTCCGTTTTCTTTGGCCATCGGCTTTGTCTCCCGGGTTGCCCATTGCCACAGTACACTGAAATGTCAACGGAAAAACAATAATCGAAATGTTAGGCACATTATCATTATCTTCATCCTCACCGTCTATTGAATTAATTTTGCTAGTGTCAATTCTCGGATAAGGATTGGGACGGTTGTTCTGCGATGGGGACGATTCGGTCTTTTCAGCCGGGGATGGTCATATGTCGACATCTTGGACCATGACTTCGATCTTCGCAGCTCATCTTCCTCCAATCTTATGAATCTCAATGCCACACTCTGACTTCTTCTAGCCGCTTACAAGGAGTCATCACCAAATCTTGATAATACTGTGAATCTTTCTTCAACCCCATTTTGAATGCTTACGTAGGTACATCGACATGTCAAGATTGGGAATTTCTAGCACCTCTTTATTGAACCGGTGGACGTAATCCTTTAGAGTTTCATTAGGCTGTGGGTCACATTGTAAAGATCACTTGTCAACCTTTCAAATTGTCGGCGCATGAGAATTGGTTGTAGAACATGTTGATGAGGTGGGCGTATGAACCAATTGAACCTAGGGGTTGTCTAATCGGCCATTTGAGAAATTTGGTCCAGGGACAAGGTGGATCCAAATCCCTGCATAAGCAAGCCTCCTGGAATTGAAGCGGAATATGGATTATGTCCATCTTTTCTTGATAGTGTGCAACATGCTCCTGCAGGTCCGTGGTACCGTCGTACAACTTCATAGATGGTACCTTTGAAATGCTTCGGGATGTCGACATTTTGCAATTCTTTGGGACAAACCGGGATTGATTGTAATGATTTTGGGTCATTTGGTTGAATTGGAGGAGTTACTCTGGCACGTTCATTATTAGCTCTACGAGATCCTGCATCTGTTTGGCTAGTGGATTTCTGCAAAAGGGTCGGCCATAGGAATACGATTGAAATTATTATTATTGAAAAGATTATTTAGCAAACCAGAGTTGTCCGTAGTAGTCGTGACGGTAGTGTTGTCAATGAATGGGATGAATGGGGTGAATCCTGCGGAAGATGAGGCGTCGATAGGGTGTCCCCAGGCAAAGATGTCGACATCATTAAAGATGTCGGCGAATGAGTTTGAGGAGGGTGCCCATTGGAATGAATTCACTACGAAATGTAGATCCTCCGGTGTTGTCAAAGTTGAGAACCCTTGCACGCGGTGGTGATATGTTCTCAAGCCGAGATGCGATGAGTAGCCGTTGGTCTTTCGCATCTTAATCATGGAATTGGTCAACACCTTCGAATTGTTGTCTTCTTTGGTCCAACCTTTGATTCAACACAGTCGGGATACTCCGGATGTCAGCATCTGCATTGGAAGAGGTTGCCCCCTTTTGTGGAGTCTTCGTAGGTTGAGTTGGCTGAGGCCCGGTCTGAGGAGGTGGTGGTAACAAGCTGGTTCTACCTCCTGATGTGGGAACAACATCGGGACCTTTGCCGGCGGAGGACACATTGGGGGGTGCAGACATAGTGAACTTGATCAAGAAATGATCCAAATAACCGATAAACCACGAGGCCCCTCGGTGGGCGCCAAATTGTTTTGGTAGAAAAAACAATAGAGTAGAATCTTAACTTAGTTTAGTGTGTGGATTTAACAATAAGGAGGGAACTATGGAATTCGATTATATGGAACAAAAGCATAAAAAAGAGATAATGACACCACGATTTGTTAACGAGGAAAACCTTGGAGGTGATAACCTCTTTGGAAAAAACCCCGGGAGTTAGGTCTCCAACCTTAAAAGTTTCACTATAATGATCACGAATACAACTTTGGAAGATAATGGAGAGGATTACAAGAGCTTGAGTGTCGAGTGTGTGCGTATGAGCAATAATGTGTTTTTCCGTCTCCATTTCCCCTTAAATACAAGTAGATATGAAAGAGTCAATACGGTTCCTACAATCTCGGGATTTTGGTTTATCATTTCAACCTCCGTGAGACCAAGTCGCAGAGTACATTGAAGATACATTGAACGTCTTTGGAGAATATCCCGCATTCCTCTCTTAATTACTGAAAAATAAGAATAAGAATATTAGGAAATATTGAATAAGTAAATATTAGAACAATACTTACAGGGTAATGACATCTCGGTATGCAGGATCAACTGAAGATGTCTCCATGTTGAAAAATACCCACAACAATTCGTATGCGGGAAGATTACAAAAAGATGAGGAGGATTATGTGATAGCAATGTCTAATGCAAAATAGCCGACCGAAGGATATATTATGTGGCTTAAGAGCGCAATTTCCGAAAAACAAATCCACAGTACGAAATATCTATAATGCGCGCTTGAAGAACAAGTCAATTGAGCAGGCAGGTCGTACGCAAATGCAACAACTCATGTTTAGATTGAATGGTCATCGTTACCACTTCGAATATCGGCAATGCGAGCAGACTGGCCAAGTTAATCAGTTATTCTTCGCTCATTCGGATAGCATTAAATTGCTTAGAGCCTTTCCAAACATTTTATTTATGGATTGCACTTATAAGACAAATAGGTATAAGTTACCTTTGCTTGAGATTGTGGGGGTGACATCAACGAATATGACTTTCTTAGTTGCTGCCGTGTATTTAGAGGCTGAGAGAGAAGCAAACTACACGTGGGCATGCGAAGTATTGAAGTCTATGATGGACGAATCATGTATTCCTAATGTTATTGTGACCGATTGTGAGAAGGCTTTGATGAATTCAATTCGTCGGACGTTTCCAACTACAACTCATTTGCTTTGTCGATGGCATATTAGCAAAAATATTGTTACAAAATGTAAGAAAATGTTTGATATGCAAGAGAAGTGGGAGTCGTTCATTCAGAGTTGGCATGCATTGGTTAAAGCTGATACAGAGACAGAGTTCAACGACTGTTTGCGGCGATTACCAAAAGATTTCAAGCATTAACCTGACGCGGTTGAGTATGTCGTAAAACAATGGATTGTGACATATAAAGAAAGATTTGTCTCATGCTGGACAAATAAAGTTTTACACTTTGGAAACTTGACAACAAATAGGTACGTGAATCAAACTTTATTTTTGTTATATATATGAGTCTTATGTTTTGTATATATTCATGCTAATAGGGTGGAGAATCAAACTTTATTTTTGTTATATATAAGAGTCTTATGTTTTGTATATATTCATGCTAATAGGGTGGAGAGTCAACATGCCTTGTTGAAGAAACAACTTCAATCGAGTCAGGGAGCGTTTGAGACTTGTTGGAAACAAATTCATACACTTATTGAGTCATCTCATGTTGCAATTATTGCCTCATTCGAAAAAAGCAAGACGGTGGTACAACATAGATTCAAACAACCGTTATGGAGCGAGATTAGGGGTCGTGTGTCTATAAGTGCATTGAATTTGATTTTCAACTCGTTGAATGATCTATTTGATCGTGACCGAGACCCATCAGTGTGTGATTGTACTGTGAGATCGACATGCGGACTTCCTTGTCCACACGAGCTTACCGAGTATGTGAAATTCATGTCACCCATTCCCCTAAATAAAATTCATGCATTTTGGCGTAAGCTAGACACCCTACCGATAGTAAGCTATGAGGATAACATTGATGAAGAGATTCGTAACCGATACAAAGATTGTTGTAATACTCTTGATAGTAGATTTGAGGCGGCACCAAGAATTGGAAAGAATTTGATTGTACGGAAATTGACTGAGATCTGCTATCCTGAAACAATAGTGGCCCATGAACCTGAAGTAAAAATCAATAATAAGGGTCGTCCTAGAGGAAAGATTGCCAAGCTTGAGAATTCCACAAAGCGTGATCCTAGCGCATTTGAGTATGTGGAGGTCATACCCGATGTGTTATATTCAAATCCCTTCCAAACCAATGTTCTCAAATTTTACAGTAAAAATCTTTCTAAACTATTTATCGTGCTCACTTATATGTACATAGTTAAAAATTATAGTCATTTATACTGATTTTACCATTCTTGAATTTCTCTTATAGCCCATGCGTCGAAAAGGCCAACATGATATTCCATATCTTGATCAACTACCACTTTACATGCACGATTATATTGAGAAAACAATTGATGTTCGTGCGGATGGAAATTGTGGATTCCGTTGTATCGCGGAGTTGATTGGACGTAAGACAGATGAATGGCGCCTGGGTTCGGGGAAAGTTATTCATGGAGATAAGCTGGATACCAAGAACTATATGCTAAGTTATTCATGGACCGAGTAGGGTGGCGGCGGTCATTGACAGTCTCAAGCCAGTACGACGGTCCATGCCTATCACCATATTGGTTTAATGTTGTAGAAATGGGATACGCGGTTGCAAATGCACTGAACGTTGCATTAGTGAGTTTAAGCAACTCAATCTCTTTGACATTTCTTCCTGCACGAAAACCATTACCCACAACGCCAAAATTGTATTGTATTGCACATGTCAACAGAAATCATTACATTCAAGTGATTTTGAAGGAAGGATGTCCATTACCGCCACTTCCGTTCAATTGGTATGATATTCATCAACATTATGCAACTGGATGGCTTGACTATTATCAACATCGACTAGTACAAGTACCTGATAACTCAAATGATGTTATTCATATTAAATGATGTAATCAAGTTGGATGATGCATTTCTGTTAAATAGTTTATATACAAATCTTTAATAAAAACATAAAATAAAAATGATATACTCCCTCCGTCCCGGCCGACTTAGGACTTTTTGCCATTTTGGGCGTCCCACCCGACTTAGGACGGCCCAAAATGGAAACCTTAAATCACTATTCTCTCCACTCATTCTCTCTCCTACATTATTTTAATACTCACAACACCATTATAATTTACTATTCCCTCCACTCATTCTCTCTCCTATTTTTAAATTACACTCACAACATTTACCTTTTCCTTAATCCCCGTGCCATTTCAAAAAATCCTAAGTCGGCCGGGACGGAGGGAGTTTTATTTTTCATCTATGACTACATAAAAAAAATATCAAAATTACAAGGGGCGGCCACTAGTGGCCGATTCTGGGAAAATAGTCGTCCATATGTGGCCGATTTAATTGGAAACACGTCGGCCAACAGGGGCCGACTTTATACACACTGTGGCAAGCAGTGGTGGCCGACCCCTGCACAAAGAGTTCAGTTTACATTTTTTTAGAAATTTTCTGGAATACATTTTGATATGGAACAATATCTTGAAACCAAAAAAAAAAAAAACCTACCATTTTTTGCAAGGTCGGTCAGTGGTGGTATTGTTTTCCCCTTGACGCCGTAATCGTCGATGTTTTCCTGTAATCGGCCATTAGTTGCCGAACCCCTTTAAGTTTCCTTTTTTTTTTTTTTTAGTTTTTTTTTTTTAAGGTTTGTATATTAGTGTTGTTGAAGTTAGGGAAGTTAATACATTTTTCTTGTTGAAGTGAGAGATGAACATTGACTCTTTGTTGTAGCATTATCGACCCAAACTTAATACAATAAAAGAGAAGTTTACATAACGACTTACATTAATAGTAAAAAAACATAAAAAATTAAAATTAAGTTTAAATAACATTAAACAAACATTCGTAACCAAATATATCACAAAAGCAAATTAATTTCAACCCATTATCCCATTTAATCCCTTCCACCACCACGAGAAGTCGATGGTAATTCTGTTGCTTCAAGTGCTCTAAATATGACATTCGCGAACTCTTGTGCAGTCACGGACTCATCTCCACTTCTCCATCTCCTCGCAATTGGCAGCATGCACTCACGAACATTCTTTAACATATTCCAAGGATTTGCCTGACCAACCTCATTGGTCCTCTTAACTGCTTGAGATCTTTGAGATTCGGGGATAAGAATCGGATGAGAAACATTATAGTACCACGGTAAGTAATTGTTGACATTGTCTTGTGGTACTCGTATCTCCTCAAGATCATCTAGATCAAGCAAGGCATTCTTCCAACGAATGAATAATTGTGCATTCGCGAACCATCCCGCGTAAGTTTTGGTATCTCCTCGAGGCAATCCATGGAATAGTGGCATGGATGGTATTATTTGGACGTATCCAAACTGTCTCAAGACCCGATCTGGGAGATGTGGTTCAATTACATTTGCAGCAACAATCGATCCTATATAAAGAGAAACTTTGGGAAAAGGGTATCGTTCTCGATTACCCTCATACGGCCTCCAAACCACACTACTAGAAACAGGCCTTTTACCGACGGAAATTTCCGTCGGTAAATCCGCTTTTCCGTCGGAAAATGGTTATTACCGACGGAATGAGTCCGTCGGGTTCCGTCGGAAATAATTGGTTGGTAATACCGACGGACCAGTTCCGCCGGTATTTCCGGCGGATTGTCCGCCGGAAAATCTAAAATTCCGCCAAAAATCGTCCGTCGGAAATGAGCAACGCCGGCCGGTTAACCGGAGCAATAGCCGGAGTTTACCGATGGAAATATCCGTCGGTAAATATTAAAAAAATAAATAAATAAAACCCATTACCGACGGTTATAACCGTCGGTAAACATAAAATTTACCGTCGGATATACCCGTCGGAAATCTAAACCGAATCCGACGGATATATCCGTCGGTAATGAGTTTTATTATTTAATTTTTATTATTTTTCCGACGGATATTTCCGCCGGAAATTAGAATTATTTATTTTTTTAATTACTTTACCGACGGAAATATCCGTCGTAATCCGCGATTTAAAAAAATTATATTTTATTATTAATCCACCTGTAAACCTGTCAAACCTGTTTAAACAAATTCCAACATAAAATAAACACAAACAACATACAAACATCAAACATACAAACATCAAATAAACTCAAACTGTATCAAACAACCTAAAGCGAAAGGGGAAAAGGGGAAAGGGGAAAAGGGAAAGGGAAAGGGAAAGGGGAAAAGGGGAAAGGGGAAAGGGAAAGGGGAAAAGGGGAAAGGGAAATTGTTTCGCTTGGGGAAAAGGGAAGGGAAAGGGAAACAAAATATATTTGTTTACATTACATGCCAGCCAAATAAAATGAATGTCAATCAACCACGACCCCGACCACGAGCGCTGCCGCTACCGCTACCATCGCCACTACCACCGCCACTTCGCCTAAGGTATTGATCGACTGACTCATCAGAAGCGTTACCGCTATTACGTGGCTGTGGCTGTGGCTGTGATTGCAAATTCATGGTAGCCAAGTATTGTTGCACGCGCTGGTCAAGCTGTTGAGCCAATATACTAGCCACTGGGCCTCCACTGGTCTGCATGCGGGTCCGCACCCGGGCCTCCACTCGGGCCTCCACCCGGGCCTCCACGGCTCTGGATCTGATCCACTCGCCTCTCAACCTCTCTGTTGACCCGATCATCAAACGCTTCTTGATCCACATGATGAGCCGCCGGAGGAAGAAGATGAAAAGTATTGCGTAGTAGAGGCTGCGGAATGGCATGTTAAAATACCCCGCACCATGTCCTCCGAATCCGGGCAAGCGATCTCCCTTCGGTTGCTTGCTGAAGAGGACAATGGCCGCCCAAAGCTTTTCACGAAAGGCGGGCCGCTCGGTGCTCTCGGGAGCCAAACTTCCTTCTTGATAGCCTCCTCACGAGCCCGCCTATCATACTCTTCCTGAAAAAAAAAAATACATTATACACTATGGTAGAAAATAATATTTCTTTAACTAAATAATTTATTATTTACTAATAGAAAATATATAATTTACTAATAGAAAATACTATTAACACTTACAAAAAGGGTCAGTAATAAGGATTGACCCATTGTGGCCACTGAGCCATCGGCGGCCTCCGTAGTATGAGTAGCCGAAATACGGCGACATCGGCCTCATCATCTCCATGTTTCTTAATCTTAACATATAAAAAAATTAAAACTTTAAAAAGCTGGAGAATAATAACAATATATGAATCAAATAAAGTATTACTTAATTTACAAACGGATAATAAATGAAGTTTACCATTCTGGACCAAGTCTCGCTGAAGTTAATTGATCCTCCAGTGTGTACACTCCCCTGCCCCTCTTGTGAGTTCCTATTCTTCTTTGCAATTTCTGAACTTTTTTGAAACTTCTCACTGTTCCAATAGGCTTCCCACTTCTCCCACGCACTAGCGGAGAAATTAGCTGGAGGCAAACCATCAATTAGCCACTTTCCTCTCATGTCGTACACTTTCCCAGCGTACCGCTTAGCAACCAATTTCTTGAAAGCCGCCTCGATTTGAACGTCGGTAAACCCAGGGCAGGAATATACGTGCTACAAAAATAGTAAAAGTAGTTAAATAAACAAGGGAATAGTCTACAAACTTTACAAAGGAAAGAGAATTAAGTAATTTTACCCGAAACTGGCTATACCAGATAGCGTACACCTCTTTTGATATTGACTTCGGGGTGGGATAAAATTCCTCAAAATTATACCCGCTGAACAAATCCCCAAACCATCTAGCGGGATCTCGACAACCACCATGTATAAACCTATAAGATATTAATTGAAAAACAATATATCAATATATATACAAATAAAAAGACAATAATAAAATGTAAACATTATATATATGACATTTACAATTAAATAATACTTACTGGCCACTGGGAGAGATAGATATTTCCATTTTTCCATCCTCATTAATAATTGCGTCCAAGTTAACCCGTCCGGATGGTTCACTCACTGGAGCACTAGAGCTTACATTACCTTGACTGCTCAAATCATCATCACTACGTCCTGAACCAGACGTAGAGCCCCTCCCTCCAGTCCTTGGAGAAACAAGACAATGGACAAAACCCGCAACCTTGCCTCTCTTTGAACGATTGCCACCTCGACCCGACATATCTAAACTAGTATATTATATATACAAATAAAAACAATATATCAATATATATACAAATAAAAAGACACTTCATTTAGGATGTGAATAATTTTAAATATTAATATTTAATTCTTTGTTGTTAAGTATATCATTCTCTAGGGTGAAAGGACAATTCATGTCCATTAGGTTTAGAATTGGGGTCGGCTTCTATCCCATCCCGAAATACACGTATGAATTGCAAATATCACTTTGTCTACTTGCTTTATAATCGAAAATAAAGCAATTTTAAGAGACAATAATGATATTTACAAATCATATAATCGTGCCTAATTTTTATTCATTACCATAACATGCATAATTTTGATCAATAAATAAGATGAGAGTCGTTATCATCCACAACAATCAAAACCCTATCTCGACTTAGACCAAGAAAGACAGAGCAAACAAGTTCTCATTTGTTTGAGCAAAGGATTTTCTGTTTAATATAAATTTTCGGTTTCACTGTCCTCCTCTCTAAGGATCTCAAACATCACGGCCATGTTCTTGTCGATTACTGTTTTACTCTTCCAGTGGTATACGGTCACAAGTAAAAACAAGGTAACAGTATAACACCGGTGAAGAGAAAGCGAGCTTCCCTCCAATTTTTCAATCTCCTTCCATTTACCCAAGATCTGATTGCGAAATCTTCCTCATGAGCTTGAAAGGCTGGCGGTGTTGCCCTCGATCTCACGGTTGCTTTGCATGTTTTGCGAAGCAATCATGAGATTGAGAGCAACACCGCCACTTTCATGCTCGTGAGGAAGATTACCAATCGTGATCTTGGGTAAATGGAAGGTGAAGATTAAAAAATTGGAGAAAAGTTCTGTTTTCTCTTCACCGGTGTTATCTTGTTACCTTGTTTTTACTTGTGACCGTATACCACCAGTAAGAGAAAATGACATACGCAAGAACATGGCCTGTGATGTTTCAGATTCTTAGAGAGAAGAGGACGATCAAACTGGAAAACTCTTATTAAACAGAAAATCCTTTGCTCAAACTGACAAGAACTTATTTGCTCCATCTTTCTTGATCAAAGATGGACGGATTTTGACAGCTGTGTGTGAGAAAGGCTCTCATCTTATTTATATATATACATATTTGTATATTTTTATTTTTATTTTTATTTTTATTTTGTATTTTTTTTATTATTATATTTATTATTATTATTATTATTATTATTATTATTATTATTATTATTATTATTATTATTATTATTATTATTATTATTAATATTATTATTATTATTATTATTATTATTATTATTATTATTATTATTTATTTTATTTATTTATTTATTTTGTTTTTTTTATTTTTAAATTTTTATTTTTTTATTTATTTTTTATTTCATTTTTTATTATATTTTTATTATTATTATTATTATTATTTATTATTATTATATTATTATTATTTATTTTATTTTTTATTTATTTTGTTTTTTTTATTTTTATTTTTTATTTATTTTATTTATTTTTTATTTCATTTTTTTAGACATTCACCCCCCTCACCTTCCCAATATGAATATCCAAAACCTTTTAAAATTTGCTCTCCAAGAGTAAATTTGGATCTTTTTTGGACATTCATTTTGGAACGGAGGGGGTGTAATATTTAAGAAAAAAAAGTAAGTGTATATGAATACATGAGCGTACGAGTTGAGCCTATTTAATTGCCAATATTGGGTAGATGTCCGTTTTTATTCTTGATCGGTAATTTTTTTAAAAATGGAACGGAGGTAGTACCATATAAAAATAAATAAATATTAGCAAAAAAAAAAGAAGTAGAGATAATAAGAGATTTTCATAATTCTAGCTTCACACCAATTGCCTATTAGCAAGACAAAGGGTCAGAAGAAATGTTGCAAAAATAACTCAATCCAAGCCTACCAAACTCTTACATAAACCAACAATCTAGACCATATTCAAACCTTTTGACACCTAAAAATGCAAATGAAACAACTAGCACATAGAAAAAGACTACATAATTAAACCCACATAGACAGTTAATTATTTTACTAATAAAGTTACCAAATATACTTTCTTAATTATTTTCAACAATTATACATACACAGTTAATTAATTTTTTTCAAAATTAGGCATACTTTCAAAATTAAACCCACACACACCATGGCTGCTGCCACACACACACACGGCTGCACACACTCACACTCACACGCAGAACACACACACTCACAGCACACACCAAATAGCTGCTCATATATTCAAAAAACCAAATACAACCAGCATATATATCATAATTTATAGATAAATAAATTTAGATTGAAACATTATATTCGGCATTTTAAATCAGTTGGTATCATAATTACACATTCACAGCACATTCTAACATCATTTTCTTATCAACACCAATTTATTTAACTTTCGTAATCAATACTTGAGAAAGAGAAATCCAGTGAGAGAGAGAGAGAGAAAGAGAGCTTACCGGCGACGGAGACAACGACGGCGAACGGCGGGCTCGGCGGCAACGGGAGAGAGGACGACTGCGAGAGAGTGAGAGAGAGAAAGCGAGTGAGAGAGAGAAAGGGATTGAGAGAGAGAATGAGAGCTTACCGGCCGGCGACGGAGACGGAAACGGCAACGGCGAACGGCGGAAATGGCGTAGACGGCCTTTGTTCTCAAATTACTGATGAGAGAGAGAGAGAAAGTGAGAGGGAGAAATCGAGTGAGAGAGGAATTAAGGGATTGAGAGAAACTTATCGAAGACGGCGACGGCAACGGCGAGGCCTAGGGTTCTTCGAATTCGCGAACTGAGAGAGAGAGAGGAGGAGTCGTAAAATGAAAAAAATGAGATTTTCTCATTATATATAGGGCGTCATTACCGACGGACTTGACCGTCGGTAATACCGACGGACAATGACCGCCGGTATTACCGACGGACTACTGGCGGAAATATTTCAAATACCGACGGAATAAACGAAATTTAAAAAAAAAAACCCGGTAAAATGAAAATAAATTCCGTCGGTATTCGTTTGTTTTCCGTCGGTGTTACCGACGGACTGTGTCCGTCGGTAAATGTCCGTCGGTAAATGCCCTGTTTCTAGTAGTGTCACCTACAATTACAAACATAATATAAATCATTAATGTGCTTTTCACGAGAGTTTAAGTAAACATGTTAGATATTTCAATATATATATATATATATATATATATATATATATATATATATATATATATATACTTTACATCCGTACTTGTTCATAGTACGTCCATATGTTGCCTTTTCATCTCCACGGATGCATACGCTCCAGTTGACCCCGTGGGTCCCACCTTCTTGTGAGTGGTGAAGTATGAAGATAGGTCTTTGCTCAAATCACATCTAAAATCCGGAAATCTCTCATACACCCATGACTGCAAGAAAGTCAAGTATCCAGATATACGATTGCAATTATACCTCGAAGCTTTTCCAAGTTGCTTAGGTAAGGTATGCTAAAGCTCAGGCACCCCAGAAGCATATTTTCCTATCATTTCCTCGTCTCTAAAAAATTCAAATATCTCACATTCACACAAGTCCCGGTCTTATCGGAAAGATTGTGCACCCCAACACGTAAAAAGATAGGCTTTTGCGTAGGCGGCTTTTTCGTGGGTCAGGCGAAGACAATTCCGGAGAGAACTTAACTTTCAGCCAATCAAGACTTACCTTTCCACTACCTCTCTTGAGTAAACCTTCGCTAGCCTGTTTTTTATTCACCCCTAAAACCTGATGAATTATATCAACTGGTCCCACCTTAGAGTAAGAAGGATTCTCCAATAGTGTTCCCCAGTAACCGGGAGCCCCGTCAGGCAAAAGACATCTTCAAGGGTGATCGTCATTTCCCCAAATGGCAAATGGAAACTATTAGTTTCCAAGTGCCATCGATCCGAGAATGCACGAATCAACGTCTTGTCCAAATGATCATGGACTCCATTTACTACTAAAAGAATATTTGAATTACCTAGAATTTCTGTAACCGGTACAGTCATATTCTCAAAATCCAACTCCCATTGCTTCAACTTCGCCACATGGTTAATACATTTGAAGTTGCGCACATCACGTCCTTGCCATATCATCCCCGCCACATGATTTTCATATGATAATAATAAATCTTTACACACCGGGCCACCAGGAAAACCCGCATCTGCTTCTTCTTCATCCTCATTTTCTTCTTCTCGTTCCGGTACATATGTCATTTGATTTTCAATAGTATTTTGTGGAGATGTTTCCATTCTATCCTGATTCTCACCTTCATCCTCAGTTTCAGAATCACCATCCTGCTCAAATTGTCTAGCATTTGAACTATCTCCTCGATGCAACATCTCCTTACGCAACCTCTCTTCCCGTTCCCTCTCTTTCCGTTCCCTCTCTACCCGTTCCCTTCTGGCAGAGGCAGTGGTCTTTTTCCCTCTAATCAATTGTTTAACTGCAATAAACATCAAATGAATAATCAATTCTAAGCCAATTATCAAAATTTCTAAAATCAAAAATGAAGAACTACATTAACAAAAATCATATACATAGTCTTTCTAAACGTAAAAAAAATAAAAAATAAATAAAAAATGAGAGACAAAAATCATATACATAGTCTTTCTAAACACAAAAAAATAAAATAAAAAATAAAATAAAAAATGAGAGGGTCGGCAGGAACCAGTTGATTTTATACAGAAAAGTCGGCTGGGTGTGACTGAAAA
Source organism: Adenophora triphylla var. japonica (assembly GCA_022495995.1). Taxonomy (NCBI): domain Eukaryota; kingdom Viridiplantae; phylum Streptophyta; class Magnoliopsida; order Asterales; family Campanulaceae; genus Adenophora; species Adenophora triphylla. The sequence goes on from JAFEMH010006418.1 coordinate 101,082, forward strand.
ATGAGGCAAAAGTCGGCCAGAGGTTTGAGGAATTTTTGCCCAGAGTCGGCCGTATCTGGCCGACTATCTACCCAGAGTCGGCAGGTACTGGCCGACCCACGTAAGATCCAGATTTCGACCAAGGATTTACAAATTGAGCTTATACCAACAATATTTTCATGAAATCAAGCATGACAAGTAAACAATTTGACTAAATTTGTAACGATATTACAAAAAACGAAACCCTAAAAAGAAATTTGTGCTTACCTTTTCCACCAAAGCTTGACATTGTTGTTGTTGTTGTTGTTGTTGAATGTTCTTCTTGTTCTTGTTCTTGTTCTTCTTCTTCTCTTTCACTCTCTCTCTCTCTCTCTATAAATCAGATCTCTCTCATCAAAATCTTTCTTCTTCTTCTCTCTCTCTATGAACAAACAAATGGGGGTGGGTGAAGATTGAAAGATGATAAATTTAAAACCTAAATAAATGACATTAAGGGTATAAAGGGAAAGTAAAGGGGTGTGTGCAATTTATTTGGGGTGATATTAGTAATGGGGTTTACTCATAGTTTTTTGGGGTTTAAATATTAACTCTCTTTTTTTTAAATTGGACCAAAGAACTCACTTAAAATCTTTTTGTTCAATTCACTTGGGCTAAAATATTTACTTTACAACAAACCAAAAACCCAATCCCAATATTGACAAACTTTAAGCCCTAAGAAGATCACATGGACCGAATTACCCATTTTCTAAACCCGAATCCAACCCAATTACACCCAACATAAATACCCGTTCCCAACTCAGCCACCTTCCACCCACCTTCGCACACGGTCCTCTTCTACTCCGGCGAGATCCGATCGGGAATCAAAATCTAAATCCAATTCTATGGCCGACTGGTCTCAACTTCCCGTCGAACTCCTCGACCTAATATCCAAACACCTCAATTCCGAGACCGACATCCTCCGTTTCCGATCAGTTTGCTCCACCTGGAGATCCGCCGTCAACTCTTCCTTACCCCGTTTTCCGATCCTTCCTAACGCCGGCATCTCCGATACTACCTGGGGTTTCTACTTGTCAAAGCGAACTATTTTCCGGCTTAGTTTACCCCAACCCGATTCTCAAACAGGCCCTGATTCTGCCCCCTCTTGGCTTATCAAGCTTGAAAGAGACGCGCCACAAAGAATGCACCTTCTGAATCCGCTCTCCGGGTCTGAATTTTACACTCTGCCCGAATCTTTCCCCAACCCAATTGATTTATCGGTTATACGGATTGAAGAACTGGGGAATGAGTATACGCTTCAGTATATCAATTATCGTCCTTTTGCTAGCTCAATTGGGGATTCGGGTACTCTTTATATCGAGAAAGTTGCGTTATCTTTAGGGTTTTATGATGGGATGTTTGCGATCTTGACTATTCATGTGTCTGGTAAGTTAGCATTGTTTAAACAAGGGGATAAGAAATGGAGCATTATTGATGATTTTCCGGCTCCTTACGATGATGTGACTGTGTTAGATGGGGATTTTTATGCCGTTGATAGTACTGGGAGGGCTGTGATGCTGATCCCTGGGCCAAGCCCGGGTGTGAAAGTTGTTGCAAATGGGGTTTTTGGTGGGGATAAGAAGTATTTGGTTGTTTCGTTGGGGGAATTGTATATGGTTGATAAGTATTTGAGTGTTGGGCCTGAGGATGATTTAGGGTACGATGATAATTTCGAGATTTATGAGGATTTTGATTGTTTTACGAGCGAGAGGACTATCAAATTTGAGGTTTTCAAGTTGGATAAAGAAATGGAAACATGGATTAAGGTGAAGAGTTTGGGTGATAGGATTTTGTTCTTGGGTGATAACTGCGCGTTTTCAGCTTCGGCTTCTGAGTTTTCTGGGGTTAAAGGGAATTGCTTATTTTTTACTGGACAGAGTAAGGAAGAAGATGGTGTGCTAAAGAGTCTAGGGGTGGGTGTCTTTGATTTGGAAACGGGTAGTATTGGGCCTGTAAGTCATTATCCTGGTTGTTCAGAGCTGTTTTGGCCTCCACCTGCATGGGTTTGTTCCCCACTTCCCAATGGGTTGGAAGTAAGTATCGTTCCATCTCCGATTTTCACATTGTTGTTTCTGCGGTATAATAATGCTTTTTTCGACCAGCGTTATGCATTCTTTAGTTTTCTTGATAAAGTTTTGTCATTTTGAGTGAAGATGATATCTTCATGGTGCATTAATTGTGATTTACTAGTAGACTGGATACTGAAAGATGCAAGACCAACTCTGTTTGAATTTGATGTAGTTCATGATGTACTTCAACGATATATAACAGCATTTGTGATGGGGTGGACAAGTGCATATGGCACATTGAACTCAAGCACACATGTGCTGCTGTATAATGACTAATTTAACAGTAATAGTATTATAAATGAAAGTTTGAGGCATAACCAATCAATTTACGAGAATGTTGAATTTGTATAGAATATAACGTATTTTTGCTTGAAAAACTCGTCTTTGAGGCTTATAAGAAGAAAACACATTACGGGAGAGGACTATTGTTATATGGGGAGTTTGTGAAGAAAGAATCAGATAGAGACATTTTCTGTTCTAGAAAAACATAGTATCAGCTATTTACTTCATTTGTTTGGCACTCAGTTGTGTATCCTTGACATTAAGATTGTTTCTTATTCGGACATAGAAATGAGAAGGAATTTTATATTTGGTTCAATTAAAGCTCTCCTTGTGGAAGATCTGATGTGGGAGATATTTTGAAGGTCGTAGAGTGGTCAATGGGATCCTTTCCAGGATTCACATGTATTTTCTTTTCATATTGTTGGTGGTTTCCTCCGAGACCAAATTTCAAGAAAAAACGGAACACATACTTAGCCATGGGCATTTCCAGCTCTGGTGGAAAAATCTCATTTTTTACTCACCTTTTTTGCATCAATGTAGAGATTGAATCTACTCTTTCATTTCGTAGGTGATCTCTTTTCATAGATAGATTTTCAAGGAAAATGGAACACGTGGCATTTGCATATGTCCAACTCTGGTGGTGAAAATATATATGGACAGTATCATCCTTTCAATTTATTGTGAAAAACTGAATGTCAAATGCACAAAATAGCACTTGTTATCAAATTGTCTATCTTTCTTGCCCAATCTTCTCCTTAATTTCACTGCCAATATAATCATCAACTCTTCAACTTCTCTCCCCGTGTCTCTCTCTCAAGACTCACCACCAATAGTCACCACACTCTTAGGAATTCACAACCAACACAGCCTGGCCTTATCAAGCCCCATAAGGTCATAACCCCATGTGATTCCTTGACCTTGAACAGCGAAGCCCACGATCTCGGACAAAACCATCATCTTAAACTAAACAAGGAATCACCCTTTCCCGTATGTGCACTGTCCTGACACCTAGGCCTTAGGGCATTGTCCCATCATGATTTCAATGTTAATTGTTATTTTTATTTTTCCAAGTTCAATATGTTGAGACTTGTCCTTAAGAACAGAAGGTCTGAAATCAAAAGTTACTCGAGAGAAACAAGGGTTAAGATTTTAACATACTGAACAAATGGATTAAAATAGCTAACAGAAAATAAAAACCTTGAATATCCCAACTTGAATGAATCATGTCTTGATATATGTTGGACGTACCTTAAATGTTGAAAATGTTTCTTTTGTCATGTTTTCTTAGTTGCTATGTCTTGATTTTGGCACCAGAATGATTAAAAGCTGATGATTTGATTGAGGACTAATGGAATTTAAGGGAAAATTGGAAGCTCATGACCAAGGGAGAAAGACAGCACTTTTCCATTTCTCACTGAACAGTAGTTGAACAACAAAGAAAATAAAAGCATGAGAATACACAGAACTAATCCCTACTTCCCTTCAAGGATATGCTCAACTTCCTCTTCTGTTCTATCTGTGGGTTTGATTTGTTCATTGATAATAACCTCCAATCTCTGGACGATTGAGATGACAAATAAATGATAAACCTGGCAAGTGCCCTGATGTTAGATTAGACAAGTTTTTGTTGATATAAATCTAATAGCGTTTTCTCAAATTGCTTATTTGTCTCCAAGAAAAAGGCCAATTTGGTTGTTGATCATGGCTTGGTTATTTTGATTCTTTGCTTGTACGTGTATCTACATACATCAGTATGGCTTCAACGCAAACTAACTCTCTTTGTTTGCTGACTTTGTTTCTACAGGTTGAATTGGATCAAATGAGGATTTGACTTTATCAAACCTTACACAGTGGAACCTCTGAATGGTTTGGCCCTCCCAGACCTAGGAAAATAAGCTTTTCGTGCTTGGTATGGCGAGTATCTCATAAACTTACGGAATCCCAATAGTTGATTGTATATTGATGTATGGATTAAGGAACCCGGTTCTTATTTCGTTTCTTAATTTCCCTTGATTATTTTAGATTGGAGATTTATCAGTATTAGCTCAACAATGTGCAGTATTTATATTAAAAATTCTAAACTATTAGTGTTGTTCATTTGGGTACTGTAAAAGAGGCTGCAGTTGCAGCTGTTTGGCATAGAGGATGTTTTTTCTCTGGTCTTTTAGCGTCCATTTGACAATTTGACCAGTTAATTTTTATTTTTTTTCTCTTGTTTGATCCATTCCCATTACTCAAGAATACATACTCCCTCCGTCCCAGCGAAAGAGTCGGTAAATTTGTCCGACACGCAAAATAAGAAATGTGATGTAGGAAAGAGAAAAAGTTTAAATGTTGTGAGTATGAAAAATTAAATAGGAGAGAGAATGAGTGGGAGGTGATGTAAGAAAGATAATGTTGTGAGTGTAAAAGTAAAGTAGGAGAGAGAATGAGTGGAGAGAATAGTGATTTAAGGTTTCCTTTTTGGGAAAGTGGCTTTTTAAATGGGACGCCCAAAAAGGAAATAAATGGCTCTTTTCATTTGGACGGAGGAGTATATATATATATACATATACATATATATATGTATACGTATATAAGTAAGGAATTAAGGTATTATAATAAGAGAGTAGGAAGGAATTTAATTTGCAATATAGAGAGAAATTTTGCAAATTTTATATCTCACTTCTTGACATACTTTTACAAATGAAGGGTACACGGGTTTATATAACCCTGAAAAAGAAAAACTTTAAAAACAAAACGCGTAAATGACACATTATCTACAGAAAAATGCGTATAATGGGTCTTACCACTAATTACACGATTAAGAAAAAGACGAACAATAGAGCCTACCACTAAACGAATCTTTATCTTTAGCAAAAGTTATCGGCTTTTGTCGTCCAATTATTTCGCCGCATTACGTCATTGTTTATGTTAAAAGAAAAAAAGAAAGAGAGAAATTCATTCAAAATCATGTTCAAACTATTTCAAATTAAATTCGATCTTAATTGGTCTATTACTTAATTTAGCAGGTCAAACCTGAAAATAGTCAACTTATATTTATAAATGTCGCATTTTAATTATTATCTGTTTGTTTGTGATATTTACATAGCAAGTTTTAATTTCAATTTATAATATATAAATAAATAAAATATTTTGCATAAGAGGGGTACACGTATAAAAAGCTCCGTTTATGGCTACAAAAGGGCAGTATAAATATAAATAAATAAATACTCCCTCCTTCCCAATTTAAATATCTCAAAATCAAAATGAGTTTGACACGAAAATTAAGAAATAAATATGATGACGCCACAGCTTTCGGGGTCAGGAGCGGTTCAAGGATATCTGGCTAGGATATATTTATTGGTTTGATGTACCTAGATCACAACACAAACAAGCACCGTTAAGGTCAAAGTTGGATGTTACTCCAACTCAGGCCCTCGGGTGTGAGAGTAAGAATACTGAGTAATAAGGCTTTGAATACCTTTGGAGTGTGTGTGTGTTTAGGTTTAGAGAGTAATAGAGCTTACTCAATTGTATATGGAACTTACCTTGCCCAAGGGGGTAAAGGCCTTCTATTTATAGGCAATGCAATGGTGCTTGTTGAGTTAAGCAATGAGATCAGCCCTAGGGGGCACTTTGGTATTTGACCAGCTACACGTGTCCGCAGCTAATTGGTCCTGTCAGGGAGGGAACATTGACTGTCCAGGGGACATGGCTGAAAGTGACATGAGCCGTGTAGCCGGCTTAGTGCATTAAATGGAATAGTAGGCGCCGGGTGAGCCGCATTGAATGCGTGATGGGGGAGCCGGCGAGTGGCTGTCGAGCCGGTAAGCTAACTTGCTCGGTAAGGCTTGACATTAGCAGGGAAGCGGCATGTGCCGCGGTCAGCGTTGTGTCCGCGGTCAAAGATATATGACGCGAGCACGGTTGATGCGGGCATGACTCATGCGGGCACGGATCCGGCGGGGTCCCAATGGTCCTCGATGGGGACGATGCGAGGAGGGACACGGTCTTGACCACAAGGGCCTATTTGTCCGCGGTCTTCCCTCCAGCGGTCTAGGAGCTGCCACGTCACTAGTTCCTTGGACTAGGCCGAGCGCGGGCCCGGTCCGGTAGATCCGGGCTCATCAATGGCCCCTAGCTCCAAGTGTGATTATTTATGGTGCCGAGTGAGGAGCTACTAGAAGCTCGGTCTGCTTCAATTGCTCCTCGAGCGAGCACCAGTGTTAGCGTTTTTTGTTGTCTGTTGCTTGGCCCCATGGGCCAAAGGGAACGTTCGGGAGGCACCAGTGAGTGACACGTGGTCCCTTGCATGGCGTGCCTCCCGGTTAACAAGTGGGCCCCTTGGCAGATGAAAGGACGGGTTAGTGGTACGTACAGGGGTACGTGTCGCTCGTTCAAGGGGGCAATAAATGCAAAGGGTATTTAATTTTTCGAATTTTCAAACGTTGGAGACGGTTCAGGGTCCGAGGTAGGATTTGTGGGCTAATTAATACGGGTTAACGGGTTAACCCGTATAGGTAGGCCTTATAAATACCAAACCCTTAAACCTCAAACCCTTTTTACCGTTTCCAAACCTTCAGAGAGCCTTTGAGAGAAATTTCTTCATGCGATTTTCTTGCTACTGCTTTCCGAATCCTTCTCTCAATCTTTCTCTCGTAAGTACTGTTGGGTGTTTTCTTCTTCATCTCCTTCTGTTTTTCTTTTATTTTTGGTTTCTGAATAATGACTACTCGAGAGTTTGGACCCCGCCGTCCCATAGAGTTAGGAGATGGGAGCACTCCGAATCTGTTTCTTGTTTGTAAACGGACAGGGGGGATATTTAGGAAGGTAGGCCATGGGTGGCTTAGGTTATCCCTTGAGTGCTTCCAATATTTCTGCGAAAAATCCCAATGGGGGCCTTTTGTCCCACCCCGGTTGTGGGAGGCCAAGGATAAAAGGGTAAAAAGGAACGGTGATGTTTTGGTGTTAGGGGATACCGGTAAGGTGAGAAATTTTGTGATGGGGGTTTTGTGCGGGTTTCCCGCGAGAGAGGCTCGGCTCGAACGCCATTGAATTAGTGAGGAGAGCGATTCGCGTCCCGAAGTAGTTTGTGGTAGGAAAAGTGTGAACTAATGGACTCTCGACCAATCAAGCGGTTCGCGGGCACGAAGGCGGGGACCACTGGTGACCCTCTAGATGTTACGCCCCGAGTACCATCTTTCCCCCGTTGTGCCCGCGGCCCCTAGGGGCGGGGACAATTGGTGGCGACGGCGAGGAACTTGACCCCCTTGATTTCGAGGTGGCTGGAACCGGTGAAGTTGAATCGGAGGTGGCCCTGCCCGTGGTGACCCCACCGGTCTCTTTGGCTCCTCGAGCTCGGAGACCGAAGAAGATGACCGCGGGGAGGGGGATAGGAGGGCCGCGGGGACCTCCCGAAGGCGGCTGAGACCACCAATATTGTGGATGCCTTCGAGAGCTCGACTCAGGAGGAGGAGGAGATTGTGGCCCTGCCGGAACAAAGGCAAGAGGCCAGCTAGGGATGTGAATCCTGGTCGTGGCCGTAAGAAGGCCAAGGAGGTGGTCACCATTGGCCCGGGAGGAGGAGATTTACGAGGTTTATAATGTGGACCGCAACGCTTACCAGGTGTCCCGCACCCTTGGGCATATTCATTTGGCAGACAAGGACAAGCTGCGGCCAGAGACCATAGCAGATGTCCGTGGGGACAACAAAGCCTGCGTTTTTGATGGGGCCCAGTTTGAGAACGGATTGAGGCTGCCCCTGGACCCTTTCTTTTACTTCTTCACGGAGTTGATGCACACTGCTGCCCATGCACGACTCCCAATGCCATCCGAGCCATTGTCTCCTTCATCGTTGTGTGCGAGATTCTGGGCTATGAACCTACCCTTCTTTGGGCTCTACGCTTATTATCAGAACCAGATTAGTCGTGGTATCCTGAGCTTGAAGGCTAGGAACTACTCCACCAGGACTTTCTCTCCTCCCTCCAACAAATTTGACCAGTGGAATCAGAAAGATATTTTGGTTATTGAGTCAAGATTTGGATGGCCCTTTTCCAAACCTTCACACCCCGTCCCTATGAAGGTGGCCGCTAGCAAATATCCGGACCCGTCCTCAGCCGATGCTATGCGCACTTTGCCATAGAGAGGCATCTCGGCCCTCTATTTGGACGGCGGGGAGGAGCTGTATATGACGTGGGCGCCATAGTGGAAGATGAGCCCCTGCGATCTACTCGGGGTGGCTCCTCGCAGGAGGGCGCCCACATGCCCCCGAGTAGAGATAGAGCCTTTGCCCCGCGACCCTGATTGGCGGGTGCACGAACATTACCGGTTCGAGGCGGTGTAAGACTGCATCTTTGGGCGGCTGAGTGCGATCCTCCCGAAATAATCGGTCTACGATTCCTCTATAAAGCTGTTGCCAATTTACTTTGCCTTTGATTTTTGAAGCGCTCTGCTAACCATTTTTCTTTCCCTCGAGTAGATCCGGAAGTGTATAATTTCGATGGCTCCTCCTCTAAGTCTTTGCTCAGCGAAGGCCAAGAACCGAGAGGGCCAACAAGGAAGGCTGCCCGAAGAGGCGAGAATGAGATGGGAGGGGTTCCCACAAAAGACAAGGCTGTTCTGTAGCGAGCGGGAGGGCTGGGGAGACTCTAGCCGCTCCCAGAACTATTCTAACAGCCCAGGGAATCTGCCTCCACCTCCCCCGGGGTCCTCCTCCACCCAATGCCCTCCGGGCATCATCTCCCGGCCGTACCATTGCCTCCGGGCATAACCAGGAGCAGTTCAAGAAAAGGACTGACAGAGAGGCGGATTTGACGCATAGGGAGAGGTCCTCCAAGACCCGAAAGTGGGGGATACCTCTACCCGTAGCCCCCTGCTTCTTGCCGCTTCTACCTTGCTCCCTCCACCGCGGGGACCATATGCTCGGTGGCCTACCCGATCTCCTCCCTGGCCACCCGCGAGGAGACCTGGGAGAAGAGGAAACAGGTGGGAGGTGTGCCCGCCATTGAAGGGGTGGACCTGTACGCCCGCTCTGCCCACAACTCAGCTGTTGGGATAGGGCTCATCAACAGGCTTTTTGCCCCGGATTTCTATCATTCCGTGGCGGAGAAGGAGAACCCATCAGCCTTGATGGGAGACATTGGGATTGCCCTCACTGAGGTTTGATTCTTTCTGTCCGTTCTTTTGACATTTTTAGCCCTTCTCGTTCTAACTATCCTCCTCGCAGGTGGGCAATAAGGCTATGAGGCTCCGGGAGACCTGTGATAGCCTGTCCGCTGAGCTTACCAGCAACACCAAGGACCTGGCGGCTAAACTCCGTGAGCTGGAGCTGGCCCAGGAGAAGGTGGGGACTCTGAGCTCCCTCCTGGATGCCAAGGAGAAAGAGCTCTCCACCAAGGAGTCCGATCTGAAGGGCTTCCAGGATCGGGTGACCGAGCTGGAGGGGAGCCTTGCAAAGGCAAAGGGTCAGCGAGATGAGCTTAGGGGCCACAAGCTTCAGCTGGAGCAAAGAAATTCCGAGCTCGTGGTCAAGCTGGATGCCTCCCAGCAAGTGGAGATCCTGGAGGCCAAGGCGGATGATCTCTCAGAAGGCTGCTTGCCTCGACACGGTTCGGCTTGGAGAAGGAGAGGATGCTTGGCCGAAGCTCGCAAGGAGGCCATCGAGGAGTATAAGAACTCCGATGAGTTTAACGCGGAGTGCACTGGCCCGATGCGAGGCCGGTGTCCGGACACGAATCCGGAACTTCGCGGCCACGGGTATGTTCTCCGTGCGGCGGTTGGCCGTGATCGGCTCACTGGTTGCTACTGACGCGGAGTGCGTGCCCGGGCATGCGCTAGTTCCTCTGTCCGAGGACGAGGTCAATGGTCTGGATCTCTCCGCTGCGGCCTCTCTGCCTCCTGTGGCAGAAGTGACTGCCCTTGGCCTGATAGCCGAACTGGATGCTCTGCGATTCGGGGATAACCCTTTATCTTTGGGGGATGCCCTGGCTCAGGTTCTTCCAGAGGGCCGGCCATTGGAGATCTATTCCCCGGCGGGCGGCTCCGCTTCAGCTTCCACCGAGCAACAAACTGCTCCTACTGCGAGGTGCCTCTGGGGACCGGCCTGCCTTCCCGACTCCGGACTCCGAAGCGGGCACGGGGTGCGGCCACCGAGGAGCCGAAGCGGGCACGAGAGTGGAGCGGCCACCGAGGAGCCCAAGGAGAATGCTCCGTTAGTATAGGATTTTTGTTTTTCTTGTTGTAATAGTTTTAGGACTTTGTAAATACTTTCTTAACATCAATAGAAGCATTTTTCTCCACTTGGCTCCTTTACTTTTATCTTAATTGCTTGTCTCGTAGGCTATTTTGAGTAGTTTGGCAATTTTCGAGCACCTTAATACTTGCATTCTTGCCTATTACTTTTTCCAGCGTTTTTGACTTGCAATTAACTTTATACTCTCCTTCTGCGGGCAGCAGCTTAGTAGGCCCTTTGCCGCATTTTTTGAGTTTTCCTAACTCTTTATTCAAAACCCTTAGGTTTTTGTGAGAGTCAGCCTTATTCTTCTATGATCGCGTTTGTTTAGCCTTGTGGCAAACTTTGAGGCCTTAACCTCGTTTGTCTGTTTGGCTTTGTTAAACTAGTTTGATCACTCTCATCCATTTACACTTATTCCCAGCCTTGCGGCGTGGTGTAAGTCAAAAGTAGCCAAGGCAAGCATACTTTCATAGGGCATGCAGAAGGTGGCCGTGAGGCTATTGTCCGCGCAACAGAAAGGTAGGAGCATATTTTAGCATAGAGGCCCTTTAACCCCCTGGCATCTGTATCCCCTTATTGGAGGTTCTCACTTATTTGACCCTTTATTCAAAACTCCCTAGGGTTTTTCGTGAGGGTCTCGTGGCGATCTGGTGAACGGGCTTATATGTAGGCCTTTGTCACATACAGGCATGCGAGTAACGGCCCTAACGAGGTCCTTCGCGCAATTAGTGGGTCCGGATTTCAGGTCATTGTCCCCACTAGAATCCGTAGGCACGGGCATCATGGCCTTTGTACCTACGTTCATCTATATCCACTTATTTTTGGTGGTGTCACGCGGGCAGGAGAGAGTATCCTCCGCGATCATAGTACGGATCGTAATGGATCTTTATACATATATAGGCATGCGGATCCTTAGATCTTTGCGCATCAGTAAGTAGGAGCTCATATGTTGGCTCTTGAACCCACGGCATCCGTGCGGGCATCCACCCTAGCTTTTGAGGTGGTGGGAATTGATTTTGCATCAAAATATGATGATAACTTCCTTTGTATACACAGTACTATACTCCTTCCAAAAATTACAAAGATTTAAAAGAAATATCTCTTAAGGTGGTCGCTATTCCAAGCGTGCTTAAGCTCTTCTCCCTCTTTTGGTCGCAATATGTAGGTGCCCTCTTTGACTATCTTTGTGACCTCATATGGACCTTCCCATTTCGGGGACAGCTTGTTGAAACCAGGTTGGGCCCCTTGGACCTCTACGCTTACGAGTACCCAGTCTCAGCGAAAAACTCCTCTTATTTACTCTTTTGTCATGGTGCTTCTTCGCTTTACGTTTGTAGTTCACCATTTTTCATGTGCCCGCATTCTCTTTCCTTCGAGATCGTCCGAGTCACACCTTCTGTTTGCCTCGTTTTGAGACTCGTCGAAGTATGTGACTCTGTACGAGGGTAGGGCTACCTCAACTGGAGCCATTGCCTCTGACCCATACGTGAGCGAGAAGGGAGTTTCTCCTGTTGAATTTCTTATTGTGGTGCGGACAACCCATAATGCGATCTGGAGCTCGTCCAACCAACGTCCTCCTCGTCCTTCCAAATTTTTCTTTAAGGCAGTCAGTACTAGCTTGTTTGCTGCCTCAGCTTGACCATTTCCCTGAGGATAGGCAACTGCGGACTTACGGTGTTGCACCTTCATTCTCACACATTCAGCAGTGAATTTTGCGGAGAATTGGGTGCCATTATCTGAAATTATTGCTCGGGGAACCCCAAATCGACAATAGATGTGGTCGTGGACAAAACTGATAGTGTTATCCTCGGAAATAGTGGCTAAGCCCTTTGCTTCCGTCCACTTGGTAAAATAATCCACGGCCACCACGGCATACTTGATGCTTCCTCTAGCAGTTGGAAATGGTCCAATAAGATCTATCCCCCACGTATCAAACGGCCACGATGGTACAACCAAAGTCTGCTCTGTTGATGGTAGTCTAGGGATGTCCGCAAATCTCTGGCACTTATCACATTTTCTAACATACTCCTGCGCATCCCTTCTCATTGTGGGCCAAAAGAATCCTTGGAATTTGATCTTGTCTGAGAGGGTGCGAGCACCTGGATGTCCGCCACAAACTCCTTCATGGACCTCATAGAGTAAGTTGGTGACCATGTGAGTTTTAACACATCTTAGTAAAGGCTTGGTGAATGATCGCCGAAAAAGCACCCCATCGAGGACGAGGTATTTCGCGGACACCGTTCTGATGGCTCTAGCCTTTGCGGGTCTCGGGGAGGGTTTGCTTCTCGATGTAATCCTTCATTTCATCCACCCGGTCCCTTACTTGATCCTCAATATTGTTTATACGTATTCGATCTATAGCGAGTCTCTCCAGTGAATTCAATCGGCAATTTGTCTCCAATTCACCAATTTCTTGCTCGGTTATTCTTGAGAGGAGGTCAGCTTCCACATTGTCCTCTCTCATGACTTGGTTCAGCTCATAGTAAGTGAAATTTTTGATGAGGGTTTTTGCAAGGCCACGATCTTGAGCTAGTACTGGGTTGATAGTATCATACTCCCCCCTAATTTGATTAACTATGAGCTGAGAGTCACTATTGATCTCAATATTCTGAACTCCCAAGTCTCTTGCCAATTCCATGCCCGCTATAATCGCTTCATACTCAGCCTGATTGTTTGATGCCTCGAACTTGAATCTCAAGGCCCTCATAAATTTCTCCCCGCAGGGTGCGATCAGAAGTATGCCCGCTCCACTGATTAACTTGCTCGCGGAGCCGTCCACATATAAAGTCCATACCTCTTCTGGACGCTCCCTGGGTTGAACAATTTACGTGCTCGGGCTTTACGGGTCATCTTCGATTACGCTCGCTTTCTTTTTCCGAGGTCATTGTCCGCTAATTTGAGCGATGATTCTACTACAAAATCAACTCAGGCCTGCGCTTTGATTGTCTTTCTCGGGGAGTAGGTGATCTGGAACTCAGTGAGCTCTATAGACCAAGCTAGCATTCTCCCCAAGGACTACGGTTTATGTAAAACCTTTCTAAGCGGGGCCTCGGTTAGTACGGTTATAGGATGTGCGAAAAGTAGGCTCTTAATTTTTCGAGCGAGATACAAGCAAGGCGTAAGCTAACTTTTCTATATTAAGATAACGCCCTTCTACGGCGGACGGTGCCTTACTTACATAATAAAGCTGGTTTTGGGAGTTATTCTCCTCCCTTACAAGAACAGCGGCTACTGCCGGATCGATATAACGACTAAATACAAAAAGAGCTCTTCTCGGGCACATTTCTTTGAGTAGAGGTGGCTGCCCGAGGTATGTTTTGACTTCTTCAAAAGCCTGATGGCACTCAGTACTCCATGTAAATTCATCAGCTCTCTTCCCCCCTTTGAGAGTTTTGAAGAAGGGGAGGCACCTCTCTGCTGACCGCGAGATGAAGCGACGAAGTGCGGTGATGCGACGATTGAGGTTTTGTACATCCTTTACGCAGGCAGGAGGTTTCATGTCTAATAGGGCCTGGATTTTCTCTGGATTAGCCTCTATCCCTCTTTGGTTGACCATGAATCCGAGGAACTTGCCCGCCTTGACCCCCAGCGCACTTAAGGGGTTTAGCTTCATGTTGTTGTGGCGCAAGTTTTGAAGGTTTCCTCCACATCGAGCTCGTGGGCGTTTTCCTTAGTTTTTATGACCATGTCGTCAATGTAGGCCTCCAGATTTACTGCCTAGTTGGTTTTTAAAGACCGAGATTGACCATGCGCTGATATGTGGCTCTTGCATTTTTCGGCCCAAAGGGCATCATAGTGTAGCGGTATGTCTTGCCGCGGCAATGAAAGCTACGGAGCGGACATCTTCGGGAGCCATGCTGGATTTGATGGTAGCCGGAGTATGCATCAATGAAGCTTAGAACTACGTGTCCGGCTATAGAATCCACCAATCTGTCTATGCGAGGAAGAGGAAACAATCCTTGGGGCATGCCTTGTTGAGATCGGTGAAATCAACGCACATCCTCCATTTACCATTGGATTTCTTAACCATGACCACATTGGCCAGCCATTTGGGGTAGGAGATCTCCTTTATTATCCCCGCTTTTAGCAATTTTCCACCTCTTCCTTGATGGCAATCTCTTTCTCCAGGGAGAAATATCTGGATTTACGGTGAATGTTTTTGAAGGATGGGTCATCGTTGATTTTATGGAGGATCACGTCCTCGGCGATGCCTTGCATATCTTCCACCCTCCAAGCGAACACATCGCAATTTGCTCTAAGGAACTCAATAAGTATCCTTCTCTCCTCATTTGTGAATTTCCATTTGACCTTAGCATGTTTGCTCGGGGAAGTGGGGATTGATTACCACCTCCTCGAGCTCGTCGTTAGGTTGAAGGTCGGCGATTTCACGATTGTGCGGGGAGTCGATGACAATAGTTGGGGGGTTGACCTGAGCTTCGGTCGGTGTTGCCATTGAATATATGATATCACGGTCAATTTCCCCCTCTATTCCTCGATCAATATAACCTCCCTCAACGGGAGCGGCCGCTCCGATTTTCTGCTCATCTTGAGCTCCACCGTGGAATGGAAAGAAAGCATGCCGATCGGTACGGGCGGCGGCGGGAGTGCAAGAGCTTTCCCCTTTTTTGACTTGTCCTCGCCTTTTCCCTCTATCATTTTGTCCCTCGCCCTCTCTATCTGCGGGCGGGAGGTGCAACCTTCTGTTCTTTCCTTTTTTCCTCCGGCGCTCGGAGGAATCTCCAGGTGGTTCTTGATGGTACTTGACCCGCCGGGGTGTTAAATTTCACCACTTTGGTGGGGACGGACGCAAGCTATTCCCGATTCGGCTGGCGATTCTGTAGAGAATGGCATTGTATTGGGAAGGAAGATCGACCACCATGAAAGTTATCTTGGCCGTCTTCTGCTGTGGGTTTTTCCCCAATAGCTACGTCAAACACAATCGTCCCCTTTACCCTTACAGGCGTGGTTGGTGAAGCCTTCGAGCATGCCCGCGTATGGAGTGAGATGTGCTTACGTCATTCTCATTCCAACTGAAAGTATGGTAGTAGAGTATGTCGCGGGCGGCTCCGGTATCTATCAACACTCGGCCTATGTTTGCCCGGTTGATTCTCATCTGAGGTGAGTGGGGTGTGGAATGAAAAAGGGTGGAGGCAGTTCGCTCCTTTTGAACCCAATTTCTTGCTCTTTCTCCGGAGCCGGGCGGGGATGGAGAAAACCTTCTCTAATGTCCGAATTTGGAGGAATAATTTGCTTATTTGAGGGAGGTTCCTCCCCAATGAAGTTAATGTCATAGTCCCCAAAATCGTCATCATAATTATCTCTTTCATTCCTCTCGGTACCCCAGTTTGATGTGTGTCGTGCCCGGCTTGGCGATCATTTGTTATTGGGGCGGTATTGTTTCCCTTAACCCAGCTTTTGGTTAGCTCCCGAATTATTGATTTTCTGTTTGGATTACTGCGCCAAATTGTTGGAAAAGCTTGATCTGAGGTCAGAGTTAAGTCTTGCAGTGAGTCGTTGTGATACTCGCGAGAACTTAAGTCTACTCCTCTGCCATTTGGCTTTCGAAGCATGGGGGAGAGAGCGAGGAAAAGTCTGAAGGCTCTCATGATGCACCATCCTTCTTGCAGGTCGGTGAGCTCACAGTCACAAGCTTGTTTCGGCCAACTTGGGCACTTTTGAGCACTTCCCGATCCCCGGCCTCTGTTTGCCTGCCACGATGTGGTGTGAGCTTGGCTGGGGGTGGTCTCTGAGACTTAGCTTATCCTTTCTTTCGCGAAAGCTCCCGGGAAGCCAGCAGCACACCAGCCAGCTCTTCGGCGGAGGCAATGGCCGAGGCCACTTTCATGACTATTTCCTCCTGGATTTGGTTAGGTTTATCTTTGGAGGCAAAATTCATTTTGAGGAAGGAGGACGAGGCCGCCCTCGAAACATAGTGCGATATCTCCCTTCGTCCGGGTCCGCGAAAATCTCCTGCATTTCACCTTCTGAGCAAGGGATATATAATCTTTTTAGTAGGCTGCGTTTGGTGCACACATGACACGGACAAGATCTGTCTTTGGTCACAGCGAGGCACACCACCGCTCCAGCATGAGGCATTGCCAGGAAGAAGGCTACGAGCCCAGTGAATATTGTGTTTGGAATCTACGGGGGCTTGAGGGCTAGCATCCGAGATAGGGCCTTGCAGGTGAAGGTCGTGGCCACAGCTTTGCGCGTATTTGACTTCGTCAGCGGAGAATAAAGCCATCTGGCCTCAGAATCTTCCCATATGACTCTTGGCATTTTTGGATCCGTAGTAGGTGTCCACGTACGGGGGTTACCCTTACGGATGGGTGCCACGCAATTTTATCGGCGAAGAAAATCCATAGTGCGGCCACATGGCTTACCTAGGCGGCCTTCGATGGGTTTCCCACATCTTACGCATGAATTCCACAAACTCGGGGTTCGATCATCAACCTTTTGCTTTTTAGCTCGTGGAGCCACGGCCTTCTCCTTGGCCGGAGCCAAGGGTCTAGCTTTGGACTTCGCACGGCGATTTGGTGTGCCTCTTCCCCCATTTCCTCGCTATCATCTACATGCACCACGCTCCGTTTGGCCAGGTGTCCGCGCTCGAGTGGGTCAACCCGGTTTGCCCCCGCGGCTTGACTAGCAAGCGAGTTAGGGGAGCTCGTTGGGAGAACCTTTGTGACCCTTGAGGCTGTAGCCCTCCATTGGCCTCTATTTCAAATATTTCCATCTCCGCGTCGTTGATGGCCATGGCCTCCGCGACCGGTTTGGACTTGGAGGCTAGGATTTCCTTCCTTCTCGGGATTTGTTACGGGGAAAGTGGGGTGGTCGAGATTGGTGTTTTTATGCGAGCTTGGGGAGTTTTGGGCTAGTGTTTAGTAGGGCTTGGGCTTTCTCGGCACGGGCTTCCTCGGTTAACCGGTGGAGAACTCGTTGGTGGGGATTTTGAGGTGAGAATGGGCCCCCGTTACATTGAAAACGAGTTGGTTTGCCTTTCCCTATTGATTGGAGGGTTCGGCTTGGTTCTCCTCCTCTATGGTCAAATGACCCGGCATTTTTGAATTTGAGACATGTCTCGGAAAGACGAAAATAAGCGAAAAGAAGTGTCTTTTGGCGGTCGGTTGTTTAGACTACAAGGTGTGTACGAAAACAAAAGTTTTAAATGGGAAAAACTTAGTGATGTAAAATAGAAGAGCCTTTCGGCCTTTGAATTTGTTTAGGACACGTGAGGTGCCTTGAAAACAAAAGATTTTTAACGAGAAAACGAAAGAAAGTCGGCTTCCGGCAATGGAACCACCGATGACGCCACGGCTTTTCGGGGTCGGGAGCGGTTCAAGGATATCTGGCTAGGATATATTTGGTGGTTTGATGTACCTAGATCACAACACAAACAAGCACCGTTAAGGTCAAAGTTGGATGTTACTCCAACTCGGGCCCTCGGGTGTGAGAGTAAGAATCGAGTAATAAGGCTTTGAATACCTTTGGAGTGTGTGTGTTTAGGTTTAGAGAGTAAAAGAGCTTACTCAATTGTATATGGAACTTACCTTGCCCGAGGGGTAAAGGCCTTCTATTTATAGGCAATGCCATGGTGCTTGTTGAGGTAAGCAATGAGATCGGCCCTAGGGGGCACTTTGGTATTTGACCGGCTACACGTGTCCGCGGCTAATTGGTCTGTCGGGGAGGGAACATTGGTATCCAAGGGACATGGTGAAAGGGACATGAGCCGTGTAGCCGGCTTATTGCATTAAATGGAATAGTAGGCGCCGGGTGAGCCGCATTGAATGCGTGATGGGGGAGCCGGCAAGTGGCTGTCGAGCCGGTAAGCTAACTTGCTCGGTAAGGCTTGACATTAACCGGGAAGCGGCATGTGCCCGCGGTCAATCGTTGTGCCGCGGTCAAGATATATGACGCGAGCACGGTTGATGCGGGCATGACTCATGCGGGCACGGATCCGGCGAGCGGGGTTCCAAGGGTCCTCGACGGGGACGACCGAGGAGGGACACGGTCTTGACCACAAGGGCCTATTTGTCCGCGGTCTTCCCTCCGGCGGTCTAGGAAGCTGCCACGTCACGGTTCCTTGGACAAGACCGAGCGCGGGCCCGGTCCAGTAGATCCGGGCTCATCAAGATAAGATATGAAAGAGGAGGGATGGGGGATAACTGATAAGCTTCTTGGGCATAGTGCAGTGCCCTTTACTTTTAATTCTAACATGTTACTTATGGATATTCTAAAATATACCATCTTCGTGTGTGTGTGTGTGTGTGTGTGTGTGATTCGGTGACTTTTATAACTCAAAACGGTGCATTACATGTTCGTACAATTTCGTATACAAATGCTTAAAAAATGATCGCACGGCCAACTCAAATGCACACTTCAATTTAATGTCACACTCGCATTAACCCCACTTCTTAGCTATACGTATCACACCTACCCATACATTGTTTCAAACAAATCCAACCCTCTCTTCCCCAAAGCATTCCTATATAACTTTCTCTCATGTTCTTCTCTCACTCACTTCCATTCCCATACCGACACTCTCTCTCTCTCTCACGCACACACACACACACACATACACACACAAAGCATACATGAAGATGATGAGATTCACTCAGAAATGTCTAGATTGGATTTAATGGATTAATAAAATTTAATGATTTTGATCAAGAACTTACTGGCAATTCATAGGCAGAGAGGATTTGTCCAAGTAGATTATAGATAAATATGAACAAAGTGGTCCAAAATTGAAATGAGCATTGTTGGGCCCTACATTTTCGATCAACTTGTTTTCAACTTGCCACGTAGCATCTTGGTGCTAACAACTTGAGTTCTCCTACTACATCTTGATCATCTTGCGAGGTTGAATTAGTGTTGCATTAAACCCTACTTTTCGGGGAACGTGTGCGATGGATGAGGAGGCTGATTGATATGACGTTTCTTCGTCAAAAATATCCCGACAACGGACATTTATCTCCCTTCATGACAATGTGGCGAGAATATCTCCAACAAGATGACTTGTGCCAAGATTCTAGGCTTTGTTATTTATCCTTGTATTTTAGCCATTATTTGAGGTATAAAAGGGGGATAACACCTGTATTTTACACCTGTGATCTCGCTAGCATAAGCTCCCGCACATACGCTCTTGGTTTTGTACTCAAGCTCGATCATTAATATACCTTTTGGTCAAAGACGGGTTCCTAAACCTCCCGAGGGTTTTGTCTTGCCGTGAAACAAAAGTTATTCGAAGAACTTTCCCTGATAAACAAATTCCTTGTGTTCATTTCTATTTTATCCCGATAATCATTGTACCCTGATTATACATCTCTTTTGTCATTTTTCTTGTCATTGGTTGTACTTGTTGAAATTTGACCAAAACAATTTAGCGTCGTCGTGAGAGTCACTTTGATTATTTGCGTAAAGAAATAACCTGTCCGTCATCCGTGAGTCAAGGTGAGAGAAGTCGACGACTTCCCAGTTCCGAGCGTCCAAGGCAATCCATCTTCGAATTCGGAAGGCTGTCAATTTGGAGTTAATGTCCAACATGGTCGATATGTTGAAGAAAGTAAATGGCCAGGTTGGATGCTCGGGAGCATACGAACACCGTGATATTGATACCATTGATACCATGCGTATTGCTGAAAGCTAATGAAACTTCAGTATCTACTCCATTTTAAACTTTGCATCCTAGATCTTTGTTTGGTACAGATGCAGGACTTCCAATCCATCTTGGGAATATCCCTATGTCGAGTGCCTTGCGGCGAAAGCACAATCATGACGTCCAGCTCAATCACGCGACCAAGATTCGACACTGACTGCTTGCCAACTGTGTTGTCATCTTCTTATACCTATGCCGCGCCTTCGATGGGGCAAACATGGAAGTTTCTTTAATGCTTTTGATACTTACATCTCAATTTAATAATAATCCTCTTGCTACGGAAGAATCGACTTATTAGGGAAATACGAGACTATAAAAGAGTTCCTTGAGCAGCGTACACGGAGTCAACTTGCACTTTATGTCGCCAAGTTTATACGACTTTAGCTATGCTTGATCTCGTTTTGTTCAGCCAATAGCTAATGTAGAGATCCCAAAGAAGTTTTCGATCCCTCATGTATGAAGAAGTATAGCCAGGAACATGATCCAATGAGCATGTGTTGTTGTATCGGGAATCGATGGATATTATAAGTATCCCCCTTTGTTTTTAAAGAAGCATGTTTTGGCAGGGCTTTGGCTTCCCGGCTTTGTCGGGACAGCCCTTAAAATGGCTAACACTGACTTCCTCTGAAAACTCTATTTCTTCTTATGCTCAACTTGTCTGACATATTTACTACTCAATTTTAGGTCTGGCAACTTGGCATTTGACAAGTTGGCCAAATGGCTGCTACGGGGAATTGTGCAGCGGCTTTAGCAGAGTCTTAAAGAATATTTGCACAGGTTTAATAAGGAGGCGGTGACCATACCCGACTTGGATAGCTGTCCCACGGCTACGGGAGCTTATTAAGTATAGGCTTGAGGAAGAGCTACCCGATTTTATAATGAGTTGGTGATGGCTCTACCAAAACAACTTGAAGAAATCGGGAACCGGGACGCTGCGTTTCACTCCAGGACCGGAGGATGACGGCTTTGCTTGATGGAGAAGTCAGCTATGAGGACCCCTACTCCTCTATTTGAGCCCACGAACTGAGAAAATCGAGATTCCCTATCATAATAAGTCTAACAGAAACGAAACCTCACCTTCTAAATCTGAATCTTCTAAGGATTCATTTTGTAGATGATGATCAAGATGGGGATGATAATGACTATACTAAAATTTTGATTCTTGCTTTGCAGTGGACATTAGAGTCCTTTCCGCCATGGAAAATCTTGAGAGCGAAAGCAAGATGGCCTAAGAAGAGTAATGAGCCACCGACTTGGAAGGATAGGGTCCAAGTAGTGCGGCGTTTTCATGAGGAGTTTGGGCATACCACGGCTGGTGTTTGCCTTGAGGAAGGAAATTGCTCATACATTGTCGAAGGGTCTTCTTAAGGATTTGTTGGGTAAGAAGAGGGTTAGAAATGAGTCAGAAAGGGGCACAGATTAGGAGCTGATCCAGGGTTAGAAAGTTGCACCTCCTCCGAAGCCAACGAGGTAGCAAATGTTATCTCGGGTGGAATCCCGTATTTGTGGTACGACTTGTTCGCAAGCGGCGTCATGCCCGAAGTTCTAAGGAAGATCGATCAGAACTACCCTCAAGGTACGCGACTTGCGAGATGGTAAGTTATCTCCTTCGAAGATAGGGGATAAGGACAACCGCGTTGGACCCCCCCGTCGCGATGGTCCTAGTTGTCTTGGGATGCAGATTGCTAATTGTGTGGTGAGAAGAATTACGATTGATAGCGGCGGCTCGGTTAATATAATCTTCGCTCAGCCTCTTGGAAGAGATGGGCATTACTTATTCGAGATTGTGAAAAATTCAATCCGTCTTGGTAGGGTTCGGTGGTGAAGTAATGCATGGCTTGATCGGAGAAATCGAGTTACTTTATCTATTTGGAGAACATGAATTCTATGGAAAAGGTTATGTGTGATTGAATGCTCGTCCTCGTACAATGTCATTTTGAGAAGACCTTGGATCCACGACATGAAGGAAGTAGTGTCAAATCCGACTTATCACCCAGTGAATCAAATTTAGAGCACAGCAGGGTGTATGGCCAGAGTTGAAGGGAAATCGGCGGAGCTTCTAAAGAATGCTTCCTGAGTTAATATGAAAGCATGTTCGAGTCCCTCGTCGAGCATAGCAGAATTAAAGAAAAAGGCCCGGGATGTTCTTGAAGCGGTGGAGCATGAGGCGAAAAGTATTTGTTGATGAGTCAAACCACGAGGCCCAAGTGCAGAAGTTGAGTACGAGATCTTCCATCAGAAATTGAGGAGGAGGCGATTGAGTTCTTGAAGAGTTAGAAATGTTGTTTTGCGTAGAAGCGTGAGGATATGACGGGAATAAACGAGGACATCGTGCTCACATGAGATTGAGCAGATTATTGATCGATATAGTCTGCCCGCTTTGAAAAGAAGAAAGTTTGCCCCGGGAGCGGAAGCAGGTACTAAAGGATGAAGTCGAGAGGCTTTTGGGAGTCCAAGATGATCCGGGAAGTTGATATCCGAGGTGGTTAGCTAATGTTGTGGTGGTAGAAAAGAGAGGCGAGCGAGTGGCGGTATGCGTGGACTTCACTTGGAAACTTGAGCAAGGCACATAGAAAGATCCATTCCCTGTTCCTCTGTATTGATTCTACAGTTGATGAAGACGGTAGCCCACGATATCTTGACATTTATGGATGCGTCCTCGGGTTTTCGAAGCAAATTCAAATGGGGCCCTCGGATCGAGAGGATACGGCATTCGCTGACTCCGGAAGGTATATATTGTTATATTGATATGCCATTTGGTCACTTAAAAATGCGGGGGCGACTTATCGGAGGCGAGTGAGCAAGATGTTTGAAGATCGGCTTAGCGAAACTGATGGAAGTCTACATAGATGATATGGTAGTAAAAATCCAAGCATATTGAAGATGCGTGGAGCATCTTCTTTGAGGCGTTCAACATCTTGAAAGCTTTCAACATGAAACTTAATCCGGCAAAGTGCAATTTTGGTGTTAAAGCGGGAAAGTTCTTGGGCTATATGGTGACTAAGAGAGGTGAAGCCGAGTCTGAGCAGATCAAAGCTATTCTCAACTTGGAATCTCCCAAGAATATCAAAGACGTCCAAAGGTTAACGAGGTAGAGTAGGCGCCCTAAATAGATTTATATCTAAATCATCGATAAGTGCGGGTTATTCTACGAAGTGTTAAGAAAGAATAAACTCTTCCAATGGGTGA